>JAFEMH010007303.1:0-95130 GCA_022495995.1 Adenophora triphylla var. japonica
AGAATTTCCCAATCAAAGAAGTGTGTTGGGAGTGATGAACTTTGGGAAGGATGAGAGATTTGGTGAACAAAATTGGAGGTTGATGAAGTCCTTGACACTTTCCACTCTTCATAGGCAAAGAAAACCAATCTGCCGAGTTTCTTGCCACCATAATCGAGACCGTTTCTTGATAATTCCCGAGATTTTGGATAAGTGAAGGGATTTGCAATTTTAGGGATATGAGTTACATGGGCTCGCCTTTACTTGTCCTTCTTTGCCTTGATGGAAGACATAGAGAAATCAATCCACAGGCTAAGCATCCAAGGTTCTTTATTGGGAAGATAGGCTTGATTTAGAGTGGGAGGAATGGAATGACTTGGAGAATTTGTCATAATTTGTCGAGGATGGGATCAGCAGTCGGACGCATCTTGGCCTTGTCCGGCTAGGATTGGACTATGAGGAGAAGTTTCAGCAGTTTTATCTTGCAGGATTGGAGAAATTGTCTTAGGAGGAGCTTGGTGTATTGGTTGAAAAAGTTGGGATTGAAACGAGAGGATTGACCAAGACCTTGCTTGAGGAGATCGAGAACAAAATTGGGATTTTTAGGAGGTTTAAGGCTGCTTGACTTCTCCTTTGTTCAACTTTTATTTCAAGAATAGTTACTGAAGTTTGCCTCATTGTACGGGGTTCCATCAAATGCAAGTGTATGGCAGGCATTCATGATTGTTTCTCCCACTGAGACAAGATTGGGATCAATTTCAACTTCAACCTTTTTGAGACTTTGAATAACCTCGATTCTCTTCTCCAAAGATTCCCCCTATCCAATTTCAACATTTGGGGGCGGGTTCATTGCGAGGCTCGATCTCGGAGTATAGAGAGGGATGGTTTGGATATCTACCATCCCATAGGTTGTCACCCCTTGAGATTGCTAGATGACTCTCTGGTCCACTCCTTTTCATCCTGAGCCTAGACTGAGTTCATGTATGGCTATCATTGACTCTTCCTTACTTAGAACGTCATCAAGAAATATGAGAGCGGCTTTTTCGGTATCGGGGTTCCCATCTTGACTCAATAGCATCAATGGCTCTCAAAATTTTGGCCTAGCTGTTGAGGTTGGGTAGAGGGGATATTTTCATCAGTGTTCCCCCTTAAAGGTTGCTTTCTCTGATGGTTCTTTGAGATTAAGGATTAGTATGGTTGTGATGACGAGAGCTAGGTGTGGATGACTTGTCCACTATTGGACTGACGGTAGTGGATTTTGGAGAAATGGAAGGGGTATTTATTTTAGTTTCTCTTGGCCTTGGGTGCTTTGTTTTCGAGGTTTCTTTTCTTTGGCAAAAAGATTTAGAAGGAATGGATAAGGAGGATTGTACCTTGGATCACAGTGGCTTGCACTTTTGCTGGTAGGGATAGGCTATCGAGAGGTTGTTTTCCTTTATGCGAGTTTTGGACAAGTCAATAGTTGCTAAAGCTCTTGAGGATCTATGTTCGCATCACCGGCATCGAGATTGACCTATGGTGTTACTCTCCATATTTGTCAATGACATCCCTTTCTTAATCATTCTTTCCGTGGGCATCGGAAGAAGGTTCTTCCTTTCTCCGGTACTTGAACATCCTTGTTTTTGCCTTTATTACCATGAGATACTGTAAGTACCCCAATCTGGATCACACCCTTTCAAACACACGGGAAACACCGCAGACTCATCAACACAGTCTCGACGACCCCTCTCACTCAAAACCCTCTCTAAACCCCCAACCAAACCAAGGGAGGAGCCTTCTTGGGATAAAAAGGGACAAAAGGACCTTTCGGGAATTTTCAGGAAATTGGGAAAGCAATATTGGTCCGTACGGACCTCTTTGTTGTCATAATTCTTGAATCTCCTTAAAGTCCACAATATTCCCTCAAATCCGGAAGAAATGATTACTCCTGCTTAGTTGGTCCGTACGGACCTCTTTGCATGCAGATGGTCGTGCGGACCTTATTGCTCGGGGGACACCATAATTGCAAATATTCCTCCATCATCACGAGATTCCCTCAAATCGAGGAAAACCAAAATCTTTGGATTACCGGGGAGGTCGTACGGACCTCTTTGCACCTAATGGCACTATAAATAGAGGGCTCCCCCTCCTCATTTTCACACACCTCCCACTTCTCTCTTCCTCCCTAGGCCTTCGGCTTCCCCTCTAAGTCCTTTCGAGGCATTCCCGGCCCCTTTCGGATCCTTCCGAGGCCTTCGAGCCCCCTCGTGGTGCTCAGAAGCCTCCCGGCGCTCCGAGACGCTCCCGCGCTGCCAGAGGCACTCTCGAGGTACTACTGAGGCCTCGTGGTACTCAGAGGCCTTGCACAGTCTTTCCACGGTGTCCGGCTCTTTCCGAGTCAAGCAGACGATCCCAGGCCACGCCGAAACTCTGCCCAGAGTGACTCTGCCACATGACGCACGCCGAACCTGCGCCGAGTGATCCCGGCGATCCCCACGCACGCCGAACCTACCTGCCGAGCACGGCCACGCAACCTCGGCTCACGCCGAAACTACGTCCGCCGGACAATGGCATCTCCCGAAGCAATCCCGATCCGTACGGGCAGCTACTCAGGCCTCGAAACACTATTCCCCGGCGGAAGGCAGGACACGAACCAACATTGGTAAGGCTTCCTTCCATTACTATTTCAATACATTTCCATACATAGCATACAATGTAGACATCCGATACGGCATGCATTTTTAAAAGCACACACGCACACACACAACATTTAAAGGATATTAGGGGTATCAGAAAGACTCGTTTTACGAGGCTACTCGGAGTGAGCTCTAATATTCTAATATTCTCTTCCGAGGAGTCATCGACCTCCGAACTCAAAATCTCATCACACAAAAACGGTTTAAAATTATCTTTAAGCGATGCCCTTTTTCAATGTTTTGGGCTTAATAAAAACGGGCGTGGCGACTCTACAAATGCGAAAACAAACGGCGAGACACCGCCGCTCCAACGCGAAAGATGCGCCGAGATGCCGGGGGCGCGAGCTGCCTCTCGGATCCGGGCTATTTCGGTTGGCGACTCCACATTGAGGGAAATTTTGTTTTAAAATCTTTTTAAACAAAACAAAAGATTTTTAAAAAACGATGATGAGGGTCAAACTTTCATTTTACCCCTTCCTTTAAGCTTGTTGTGTGTGTGTGTGCACGTGCTTCGTTTTTTATTTTACAAAAAAATAAAAATACAAAAAAAAAAATGCATCAATATACATACGTGCATACATTTAAAATTCTTCAAAAACTTGTTTTACTCGGAAAAGAATTTTAGAGACCGCCTTCTGGCTCATACTTGCCTCGGTTACACACGCACTCTACTCCTGCTCTTTGCCTCGGTTACACCGCACGCTACGCGCCTTCTTTGCCTCGGATACCTTGCCTTACTACAACCCTCAACCCGGAGTGGTCTCGGTTGCGATCCGTTAGGTCTTCCTAGGCCTCTTGGACGCGCGCGGGATCATTCCAAACATCCCATCCTAGCAGCGTCAACCACACGTTTGAGTCTTGAGTCACACTCTGTCCAGGACTCGGTTGGTTTTACCCGGTCCGTGTCATACGGCTGGATACATATACCATGCCGGCCATTTTACGAGTCAAGGCTCGGAACTCAAGATCCCTTGCGCAAGCGAGCGATGAAAAGGTCATGCTAAAATCTTGACTGATCTTGATTTCGAAGCTACACCCGAACGATGTTCCGTCCGGATATACATCCATGCTCGCATGACACCATGTCATCACGCCTTTGATACGTCGGCCATGACAATATGACCCGGCCAACGCCTAACGTCCACGGATCCCTTGCGCAAGCAAGGCCAAAAGAGAAGGTCATGCTTAGAACTCTTGACTGATCTTGACTCGGTGGCCGGCTCGGTTCACTATTCGCGTGGCTAACGCATCAAAACGAACATGACGAGCTCGGTCCTTAGGTTCGATTTTTCTTTTAGGCCGGTGGAAACCGCTTGCACTATAGGACCCTCGCACAGAGGCATCCACCTGGGATGTCGAAATACGGGTGCAAAACGAGGGGCTTATAGCCGCGAGATGGTCTCCGGCCGACCCGGGATCTAGCATAGTTGCGAAAAAGAAGAGCAATCTTTTCCAACCTACCTAGGATTACGAGAAAACATGTTTTAAGTAAATTAAAACAACAAAAAAAAATCAAAAATAAAAGAAACGGAAACCGCATGCCACGTGAGCTTTCCCCCTTTTATCCCGTTAGGCCATTCACGTGTCTAAACCTTGCCCGTCACCCCCTCCGGCTAACGAGAGAGTGGTCGAGAGTACCCGGGAACCCGTCTCCCGGTGTCAAAGCGGCAAGGTCCTACCTCCTTCCCGGCTCTGTCACCGGGACGGTCAGTCAATTCCCCGTGGCCAAATCGGTGGATAACAGCGATGAAACGGGACCTTACCCCCAAGAAATTTCCCGACATTGGAAGAAGTTTGGCGAGGTCCTCATGGCTATTGAGAAGCGTCAAGGTGAGCAACAAGAAACTGGATCGAAGGTGCCATGCACCACTTCGGAACATTAGCCACCCAATTACACAGGGCTTCCCAGTCATGGCTTGCTCCTACGGCCTCTAACATCTCTCATTGTCTCCCGAGAAGTCAACTGTTACCCTCGTACGAGCCATGCGGTTATGACGTAAGGCCACAAGACCTTCCGAGAGGAAAGCTTGCCCATCCGGCCTCCTGAGGTCCGGTACCACCGCCGAGACAACGAACACATCTGGTGGGACGTCTGCGATTGCGGTGCTTGTCTGGAAATGGAATTCCCGGGATGCGATGAACGAGGGCCGTCCTCGACGAAAGAAGAAGCTATCTTCTCAACAAAAGCGAAAAAGAGGTACGAATCCGGTGATCCCACGGTCGGAACCCTTGGAGAACCCTCGGGAAAGTTTGACTACTATGTCATCTACTCCGGCCAAGCCTGGCTACTGCCTGAGCCATGGCAATGTACGCTCCATGATCGAGTTTGGGACGAGCTTCGCACCGCCATACAGAAGGCCGAAGGTCGGATAATCCAACCCCTGTCTTGGGAAGATCTCAAAGCCACTATTGATG
Source organism: Adenophora triphylla var. japonica (assembly GCA_022495995.1). Taxonomy (NCBI): domain Eukaryota; kingdom Viridiplantae; phylum Streptophyta; class Magnoliopsida; order Asterales; family Campanulaceae; genus Adenophora; species Adenophora triphylla. The sequence continues at coordinate 5,070 of JAFEMH010007303.1, forward strand.
CTTGATAAAGGCTATGACGGTGAACGAATTGAAATGCGCGATGCGGCCTTATGCCAATCGAGGCTCCTCCCTCTACGAAATGGGAGAGGCAAGCAAAACCTAAGTCCCGAGAGGTGAATGTTACGACACGTTCGGTCAAATCCCGATGAATCCTCCGCGGACGGACAAAAGGCCGGCCATACGAGCCACGGGCGAAAAGGGACCCTACGCCAAAGAAGTGAAACCTTGGACCCAAAGGTTGAAGATCTGTCTTGACACGGCTCAAGCGCACTCAGGCTAACATCTCGCTCTGGTCCTTACTCACTTCATCTTACCCGCACAAGCTCAAGTTGGAAGAAAGCACTGGCCGGACCATGGTTCCCATCACGGTGACACGATGAAGCCGGTTCGAGATGATTGGCAACGTCAATTACGGCAATATCATCACTTTCACGAGCTCGACCTTCCAAAATTTGGGGCGACCATAACGAGCCTCTCTACATAACGGTTCAGCGGACGACGTCGTCTCCCGGGTGTTGGTAGATGGGGGATCATCCATGAACGTCCTTCCGGCCAAAATGATGGATTTGCTAGGGATCAAAGCAAGGCGATCTAAAGCCCTCGACTCGAGCAATCAAGGCATACGACTCAACATCCCGCCCGAGTCTTGGGAATAGCCACCTTGAACTGTGGTTTGGAAAGCAAATGGTCTGACGGATTTCCAAGTCATCGACATCCCGATCACATTCTTTGCCATTTTGGGGCGCCCTTGGCTACACCGGATCAATGGGGTGGCATCCACTCTTCCATCGGTGCGTAAAGTTCGTCCAAGGAACGGATCTTACCATCATCTACGGTGATAGCATAGTCAACGAAAGGACCGAAACAAACGGCGTCCCGGTCTTAGAGATCAAACCCGACGATGATGGCATGATGCTAACGAGGGTTCACCATCGAAAGCCCGAAGGCCCCAAGTGTGCCACATAGACACGCCTTTGATTTGGGACAAGATCCCTCCCCGATGAAAATGATGAAGCACATGAACTACATCCGGGGCTCGGTTTGGGAAACGCCATCGGGGCACTCAACGAGATCATCAATATCAAAGAACGAGAATACCTGCACGGCACAGGATACTCTCCTACTCCCGAACACATTGCGGAGGACAAGCGAGCTGCACGAAAACGCTCCACGAGATAACAAAAGAGGCTTGCACGCAATCTCAGATCTTCGTCCTTACGGCTTCGACATGACCCAGTACTTCACAAAGAAGGCCGGCAGCTTGGAAGAAGATCCGAGAAAGGGAACGGGCGATCGGCGCCAAACAAAGGCGGCCGACAACCATGGACAAGCTCCCGGCGAGAACCTGGCAAGATTCGGAGGCCTCAAGCCAAATCTGTCCGAAGAGCATTTCTCGACACACCGCCCCTGCCGGGATCCATGACCACCACTATTCACAATGAATTTTGGTTCGGGAAAACCCCCTCTTTGGCGAGAAGAACTCGAAAAACTCTCTGTCAACACTCACGCCTTCAACAAAGCGGGACGAGTGCGCATTCGAGCTAGTAATGCCCAAGACAAAAGCAAAAGACTCCGCGAGACGATGCTTGGGACGAGCGGCTGCTCCACTGCTCTTCAAAGAAGAAATCGAGATGCCGGATCTAATCGATTTTGTTTACGATAACTCTGTGATAGCAATGATCGGGAACGGTGACATAAAGCCCTTCAAGCCCCATCTCCTATCAAGCTCATTGCCACTCAATAAGCTGGGCCACTTTCTCAGGACCAGCTGCCCGGCCAAAAGGACATGATCGAACAACTTGGTCGACCCTCGAGTCCTAGAGTCTAGTGTCGAAACTCAAATCCCACGAGTCCATTAGCTTTGAATTTGAGTCTCTCGAGTCATCGATGGCCTCACGCCGGAAGATTACGAACTCATTGCCAATAATGTATTCCGTATGCTCTTAATGAATGCTTCGATCTTTAGAGTATCCTCTCATTGCATCTTTAACAAGCTGATAAATTAACTAACACACTGAAACGAGTTAATAACGATTCACTTGATAAAGAAGCGGACACATTAAACGAACAATACATTAAGCACATCTTTAAGCATGTTGTCAAACGAGAGAAAAACCGGGCCCAAGCTGCCGAGGAGGTTTTAACCAAAGTGAATTTGGGAGCTATTTGAAGAGCCAAAAGAGACGCAAATCGGAAGTTTCTTCACCGGCACGAGCAAGACGCATTGGCGCTTTGCTCAAAGAGTTCGTGGACGTGTTCGCTTGGTCTTACCGAGACATGCCCGGATTAGATCCTAACATTGTAGAGCACCGGATCCCCTTGAATCCAGAGGCTAAGCCCATCAAGCAAAAGCTACGCCGAATCAAGCCCGAATGGTCTTTACAAGTTAAAAAGGAGATCGAAAAAATGCTCCGCGTCGGCTTCATCGGGGTGATCGAGTACCCCACGTGGCTCTCCCAATATCGTCACGGTCACCAGAGGCCAATGGAAAAGTACGTTGTTGCGTGGACTTAGAGATCTCAACAAAGCAAGTCCCAGGACGATTTTCCACTACCCAACATCGACATGTTGGTAGACACTACGACCAATTTCGAAGTCAAGTCCTTCGTGGACGGTTTTGCCGGCTACAATCAAATCAAGATGGCCGAAGAAGACCAAGAAAAAACGGCTTTCACAACCTGCCCTGGGGAACCTCTTGCTACACGGTAATGCCGTTCGGACTAAAGAACGGCCAGGGCTACCTACCGACGGGCGGCAACCGCCCTCTTCCACGATATGATCCACAAAGAGATCGAAGTGTACGTCGATGACATGATCGTTCACTCAAAGGGATCGAGACGGACAACACCTCATGAGACTGAGAAAATTCTTGAATCGCCTCCCAGAAAACACTCAATGAGGCTTAACCACCAAATGCACATTTGGGGTTAGCCGAGCAAGGTTTTGGGATACATAGTCACCGAGAGAGGCATCGAGGTGGATCCTCAAAGATCAAAGCTATCATCGAAATGAGACCACCGCAAACTCGGACGAGAGGTGAAAAGCTTCATGGGCCGCCTGATATATCGGCGCTTCGTCAACCAATTGACCTCTATGTGCGAGCCAATCTTCAAGCGATGAAGAAGAACGCCGACATCGAATGGAACTCGAGAATGCCAAGATGCCTTTGAAAAAATAAAAAGCATACCTTGTGAGTCCTCCGATTCTCTGTCCTCCCCACGAGGAAAAGCCACTTTGTTGCTATACCTAGCGTGGCCAGGCACCGCGGTTGGAGCCATGCTCTGTCAAGAAAAGAAGGAGTCACGGGTCGAAAACGCCATCTACTTCGTCGGTCGAAAGTTTCAAGGCGGCGAACTCAATTACTCGGCCCTCGAGAAAACCTGCGCGGCTACTGGTATGGGTTGTCGGGAAACTACGGCACTACATGCGGTCGCACTCGGTACACTTGGTTTCCAAAATGGACCCGAGTCAAGTACCTCTTCGACAAACCATCTCTGTCAATGAGGCTCGCCAAATGGTCTTTCTTCCTAGCGGAATTTGACATCAAGTACGTAAACCAAAAGTCAATCGGGACGGGCCATGGCTGAACAAGCGGGCGATTTCCCAACCAGACGAGGCTCGAGGCCCCGAACCACAATTTCCGGACGAGGGAATCTTCGCAATCGAAGGCGAAAATCGATGGCAATTGTTCTTCGACGGAGCGGCCAACAAAAAGGAAACGGCATCGGTATGCTCTTGGTAGATCCCAAGGACGAGCACACCCCAATTGCTATAAAGCTCAATTTCGAGGTAACCAACAATGCCGCCGAATATGAAGCTGCTTATTTCTTGGACTACAAGCCGCACTCGAGAGGAATGTCCAGAAACTCGAAGTTTATGGGGACTCGGCCTTGATCATCAACCAAGTCTCCAACAAGTGGAAAACCATAGAGCCCAGGCTTGCAAAAATACCATGCTGCATGGAGGACCTCATCACACAATTCGAAGAGGTCACCTTCCATTACTTGCCAAGAGACCGAAACGAGGTTTGCGGATGCCTTAGCCACCTTGGCTTCCCTTGTGGAAATCCACGAAGGAAAAGCAATCAAACCCTTCAAAGTCGGACGAAAGGAAATTCACTGCCTCTTGTTGTGAGATCGAACGGAACCTAAGCCGTCAATGAGCCATGGTATAACCGGATCTTCCAATACCTCAAGAACGGAAGCCACCTTCATGAACAAGGAAGACCCACACACGAAGGGGTCAAAACCAAGAGCATCATGGCCCTAAAACGCCTTGCCTCTCACTTCGTCATCCTCGGGGACATGCTATACAAGAAACGCTACCATGGGCCACTCCTACGCTGCATCGGCCAAGAAGAAGCAAGCAAGTTCATGAGCAGAAGTCCACAATGGGGCTTGCGGTCCCCACATGAACGCCCGAGCCACGATGCAAATCATTCTCGGGATGGGCTACTACTGGATCTCCATGGAGGCGAGATTGCATCCACTTTGTCGAAGGCTGCGACAAGTGCCAACGGTTCTCCAACCTCAATCATCTACGCGCCCCACGATCTCTACTGCATGACTACGCCTTGGCCCTTTGCCACTTGGGGAATTGACGTCATCGGGAAAATCGCTCCACCGGGCAGCAACGGTCACGAGTTCATCTTAGTAGCCATCGACTACTTCACCAAATGGGTCGAAGCCAAGTCCTACAAAGTGCTCACCTCAGAAGGTCGCGCATTTCCTCAAGGAAAACATCATCTGCCGATACGGCATCCCAAATGAGGTCATATCGAACAACGGCTCACACTTCGAAGGGAATTCGACGGGCTGGCTGAATTCAAGATCACACGCCACAAATCTTCTCCCTACCGGCCACAAACAAACGGCGCCGTGGAAGCGACAAACAAAACCCTCGAACGGATCATCGAAAAATGACCACCCGAGGACGAGATTGGCCCGAGAAGCCGCACCTTGCACTTTGGGGCTACCGCACATCGGTCGAACGGACCACGGGAGAAACCCCATTTGCCACGACATACGGGATGGAAGCAGTCCTTCCCATCGAGCTAGAAATTCCCTCACTCAGAGTCTTTGCTTGGAAAATGACATCAACGAAGTCGAATGGCTCAGGCCAGACATGACGAATTGGCTCTGCTAGACGAGTGACGACTAAAGGCCATGGAACACGTCAGGAGCCTATCAAAGCGGGATGGCTAGAGCTTTCGACAAGAAAGTCAAATCCCGAGACATCGGGGAAGGCGACCTTGTACTCGAAAGAAAAGCCTCCCAGCTCGAACCAACCCATGGGAAAATGGGAACCCACATGGATCGGCCCTTTCGTGGTTCAAAAGATCTTCTCCGGAGGCGCCATGAAGCCAAGCGGACCTAGCACGGCAATCCCTTCCACCCGTGCAGAATCCGGTCAGCGGAAGCAAACTTCGCGAATACTTCGCCTAAAGAAGAACAGATGTGCATCTCTTGGCACTCCATGTAGTGTCGAACTACGCGGACACTGAGCCCTCTAGTCAGGGAACGTAGGCAACCTTAATTGGTTCGGTCTAAAAATACACAAAAAGTCAAAAGTTTGAATGTCAATCAAGACCTCCATCCAAGCTACGCACTTTTCAAGAACACGCCCCAGTCACCTTGACCAAGTCAAACGACGGCGGCAACATCAAAGGACATCAGGGTCGCTCGGCATCAAATGGCCCGACTCATGCGCTTCCAAGCCGGGGGCTTGTCTTCGCCCTCACGCGCTTCAAAAAAAAAAAAAAAGAGAGCTCGAGCAAGGGCTCACAAAAAAAACAAAAAAAAGAGAGCTCGAGCGAGGGCTCACAAAAAAAAACAATAAATAAAGAAGCTCGCGAAGGCTGCGAAAAGAGGTCAGAGCCGACGCCAACAAGAGGCAAGGAAGCTACGAAAAAAGGACCGTCAAAACGACTTGTCGTGGGAAGCATTCAACCTCTCGGCCCAAGCACAAAGCCTCGGCAAAGGGATTGCCGTCATAGCCCAGGCGTTTCGGTCCCCGCAAATGCAATGAGAAAAGTCAAAGATGGGCCTTAGACAAAGTGCACAACGAGTCGAAAGGCAAACAAGAGATCTTGCGTCTCGACAAAGCTTTAAAAGTAAATCACAAATCACTAACTTGGTTACAACATTTCTTGATGAGTTCAAGCACGGTCTACTCTCAAGTTCACAACATGCTAAAAGACGACTTAATACATTTAACTAATAATGTGTTTGCAATGCAATGAATGGATACCTAGGAGGTCATTCCGCGCCATCTCGCGCTTGTCCCCTCGCCATTCTTTCCTTTCTTCCCTCGTCCCCGTGAGTCTTCTTTCGCTCCACGTGAACCAACTCTGCGTCTCTCGGTCAGAGATCGGGGTCCTCCCGTAGAGTCGAAACAATCCGGTAGCTCTCGAGGCTTCGTCGCCCGTGCTTCGGCTCGGATCTCCTCCCACTGCGAGTCCAAAGAGGACCTCTCCCACTGTCGGTCGGTCAACTCTAGTCTCGTAGTCAAACAAAGTGTCTCCCGTCACATCCAAAGTCGAGACCAGGCTTCGGCACTCCTAAGGCAATAGCTACTACGGCAGGGTCCCGAAATCGCTACACGCCTTTGCTCTCCAAGACCACTTGGGACTGCCTCACGTGGCTCATACTAAGCCGGAGTGCGAGTCGTCAACACGACACTCTCCCGACGTCTAAGGAGTACCACGGGGAGGGAAAGCGGAATACTTCCATACCCTCGAAAAATACAAGAAGGCACACGGAATTTGCCATACAAAGAGGAACTACCTCCCATGTTAGCAAGGTCATCCCGGCCAGCAAAGGCTCTGCTTCATCCCAAACTGCTTAGGAAACAAGCGACGGAATATAGAAGGAGGACCAAGACAAACACGGAACTCTACGATAACGTAGGACCCTTCCCCTGCAAGATCCTCCTAGTCTCAATCCTCCGGTGCGGAACCCACCGGATACTGATGCGTACCAAGCATGCCCGTCCATCTCTCCCAGGGCGGACTGATCCATATCCAACACAAGAGGTCGTGCGAAGCAAATGACCACGGGCTAAACGACGTCGGAGCCTCGGGCATGGCTGAAGTTTCTCTCGCAGCCACAAGGTGAGCAAAGTGGGGCTTCCCCCTCTCATAAAACGATCCCCAGTCGCCAGACGATCGATACCATGAAGAGTCTCCCCCAGCACCAACGGGACAATATCCTCTCCAGCTCTGCAGTGCCCTACCACATCTAGCAAAGCCCCATCACAAATGCCAAGGGAGATGACCATGAAAAGCGTCGCCATCACGCACAAGGCAAAGGCATCCCAAGAGACGTCACTCTCATCATCGGCCATGAACAGCTCAGCGGCTCGGAAATGTCGATATGACCCGAATCGAGATCTTGCCACTGCGCTTCTTAACGAAGTACGAAGAAAGCCCGCAAGCTTCACGCTCACCGCAGACGCCACCAATCAAAGGAAGCGAGATGGCCTCCACCTCCGGTCCCCCCATCAAAGCCCGAAAATCCTCAAAAGTGGGCACCATTTCCTCGGCAAACGGTAGCAGCTGACACTTTGTCCTCAAGCCAAAACCTTGCTCCAAAGCGCCCAAACATCGCCAAAGCCATTCCCGGCAAACATACACTACCCATGGCAAACGCACTCTCGGCTCACGTGGCATGTCTGAAATATAATAATAATAGCAACCATTTCTAGGACAAATCCAAGGGAATCACAAAATGACATTACATCTTAAAATAAAATGCTTTTTTTGCCATGCAAATACGAGTGTTTTATTACGTGTACATCAAATGTACATTTGCTAAACAAAAAAAAAAGAGGGAAAGCAAATGAATACTAATCGGACTCCTCGGCATCATCATCCTCGCCGAGGTCCTCCGAGAGAAAAGTCGGGCATCCTCACAATGAACTCGCCGTCACGTCCTCGTCATCGAATACCGAGCCGCCGGAGGCTGCCACTCAAAATAATCCGAGGAAGGATCAAATCCGGCGAAAGGATCGAAGAAGGAAGGCTCACGACGAACCCTCGCCATGTGCATCCTGGCGAGGGAAGAAGCTGGGTAAAAGTGCGCGGCCTCGGAGCTCCCGAAGATGTCCGGCATCCATGCTATGCCGCCCCTCGAAGGTCCCTCTGCTGCGGCTCCGGCTCGGCTCTAGGCGGAGGAACGTCTCTGAGAATGCCTCGAAGGCATAGGCTCGTACGCCGGCACGCGGCGCCGCGAAGACCAGGCAAGATATCTTCGAAGCCATCTTCTTCGCAAACGACCTCATCGCCACGTAACTTGGCGAGTCGGCATATCATAGGCTCTCCCTGGGACTCGCACCCAACAAGCAGCCCAGGAAACGCTCGGCAATACAGGTTATACTCAACAACAAAAGAGAAAAATACGAGAAAGATGCCAAGATGGAAAAGAGTCGGCACACACTCACCGATCTATCGGGATCCACTCTGTATGCGGCCCGAGCCTTCTCGGAGAAAGGGCACGAGACAGCCTCCTCCTCGATCCGTCCCCACGGACATACGTGAAATCCAGGCCGGCATCGGAACCTGCAGGGGAGCTGCGGGCCGGCCTCTCTCCGCGCGCCGGTACTGCGGCGTCCTCGGCTTCCTCCTCACGAAGGCCCCGTACTCCTCTCCATACAAAGATGAACTCCTCGGCGCCCACACCGCCAAGGTACACTCTCGAAAATCGAGCACATCCGTATCCCGGGAATCAAGCATCCCCGAGGGAGGGTCCTCGGAGCCACGGGGAAGCACACGGGGCCATGCTTGCCCGAGAAGACCCGCTCCCCGGAGGATACATCGCGGGTCAAGCCGCGGCATCTTCCGTCGCTGGCCACACCTCCCGGGAGCCCTCAAACTCGTCCCCCTCATACCGAGCCCACGGGAACAAAACGAACCCCTCGGGCTACCCCGCTCCAGACGCTCACTGCACATCCCCGTGGCGATGGTGAGCTTCCCCCTGCTTGGTCCTCCTCTTCCTCGCCGTGCGAGCCCGGCCCAGCATAGCGCAGTACGCGGCTACGGCCCGGATCTCTATCCCATGAAGCACTGGAAAACCTCATAAAACCACACGTGACAAAAAAACGTAAAGGGCTCGGTCTGCAAAAGAAAACGGAGAAACGACAAGTTGCTAAATAAATAAAAAAAAAAAAAAAACGGCAATAAACTCATACCTCCAAAGCAAAGTCAAAAGCCAACTGAGCGCCGCCACACCCGGCTAAACCGGTCGGAGTAGAGCTCGGCCAAGCTTGCCTCGCCCCAAGCAATATCGCAGACCACTATCCAGTCAATCAAGCTCTCCCAGCCAGAAAGCAGCGAGCCGCGGTCGCGTGGTTCGAGAACAAAGTCTCTGACAGTGCATACCCACAAAGGAGCGCGCCGGTACTCAACGCCACTTTACCCGGTACCGGATGATAAGGCCCAATACTCGGCCGTGATCTTCAGCTCCACGTCGCTATATAACATGCCCAGGCCCCTGCGAGGACGAGGCTCAAAGCCCGGCGGCTCGGCCAACACATCATAGATCATATCTCTCCACCGTACCGGCCCTCCTTTGAAGGAAAGCCGGTGATCGCGTGCAAAGTCGGTCGGCGTCACGGTCACCTCTCCCCGGCTGGATGGAAGGTGTGGGTGGTATCCGCGCACTCGAAGGCCGAGGAAGACGCTCTGTTCTTCCTCGTGTCGAAACTCCCCGAGTGTTCTCGACTTGAACACCCCGGAGCCGGAGCGTAAACCGGCCTCCTGGGACTCGGCCTACCGTCCACGGAAATATCGGGCATCCGCCGCGGCTCCAACAACTGGCCTCGAGCGATCCCCAGTCTTCATCCTCTTGGCCTTCCCGGCCATAAGCCCCCGCATCCTGCGAGTAAACACAGCCAAGGTACGTCAATCACAAGCATATAAAACAAAGGCACAAAAGTCCGTCCCGACACGGAAAGCCATGTAACCCGTCACAAAACACGGACACATTGCACATTTTACATTATACGCATATAATTTCGCCATACGATCCGTCACAAAAACACGGCACACAGCTTGTACACATTTTCTCCGGATTAAGCCCTCGACACATTTCAAAAAAGTCCATCGGCATGGCAAAGCATGAGCGTCACAAAAAACACGGCACAATGGCACATATTTTCCCCTGAAGTCCGTCCTTTGAAACATGGCACACACGGCCGACACATATGCATAACATATTTTCAAAAAAATCCGTCCACACACGTACACTTTGAACAAAATGGACGTGTCACATTTTTTCACAAAATTATCACTACACGATAATTTTCTCAATGCATACATAAATAGCATACGGTACAAACACCAAAGCATGCATTTCATTAGAGAAGCACTTTATTTCTAAAATAGGCTAATCTACACATTTACGCACAAAATACACATACCACAATTTTTACATGTCCATTTCAACAATTCATCAAGAATTTCACAAAGAGGCCATAAAAAATAACAAAAAATTCAAAAATGCGAAAACTAAAACCTAGTTCTAGCATTCAAAAATTCGACGAGGCGGCTCAACGGTGGCATTTCTTACCTCCCAGCGTTCGCTAGGCGACGATTGTGCCTCCGTCGGATCAACATCAGGGTTCTTCGCCAGATAGCCAGGAAATCCAATTCTTTGAAGCTCATCCGTTGCTTCGACCACCTCTTTTGAGTTGACGAGACTCCTTCGAGATCCTTCGCCCAGCAAGCAATTAAGCAAAAAATTTGATTTTGGTTATGAAAAGGAGGATTTTCTCTCCTCTCTCTCTGACGGCAATTCGGAAGAAGAAGGCAATCCCGGGGGGGCTTTCGACATTTAACGAGTCAAAATGCGGAAGGCGCAAAAAACCAAGCGTGGTCGGACACTCTTTGCGGCCCGAATATGGTCAGGCACGGACCTCTTTTAAAAAGGGTGGCCAGAGACGGCCCTTATAATCTTTTCGGTCAGAGGCCTTTTGCCAGTGCGAGGAATGACGTCCTAACGCTTGTCATACACAACTAGCGAACCTCGCCCACTCAAGCGGCAAGTCATCTTCACGGCCATCAACGTAAGACCGGTTCTCGCCCACTCAGCAATTCAAGGCGATCACAACCACTCGTCGCCAGCGGCAAGCTTGGCCACGAAGGTAAGGCCCCCGCCACTCCAGAGCAACCCTGGGCCGTCAACGGCCCCTTGCCCACTCAACGGCAATTCAACCAGCTCAAGCATTCAGAAGGAGCTGACACCTCCCGGCGCGAATCCTAAGCACGAGACGCCTCCAAACGGCAAAGCTGGCCGGCAACGTCATCCTTGCCCGCTTACAGGCGCGCAAGCGCTCCGCGGTCATCGTAAGGTCCGAAGTCGTCTTCTAGTCGTGCACTGAAAACCGGCGGCCACCTCGCCTCTCTTCAACGGCAACGCAAGCACCGGCCATCAAAGTAAGCCGAGTTTCTCCCCAACACGTCAAAGGGAAGTCATACAAGGCGCATATCCCCGACCATCATCCTTGCCCACTCAACGGCAAAACAAGCACAAGAAGCCAACTCCGTACAAGTCCCAAGGCACGAAGCGCCTCCAAAATGCCAAATGGTGAAGCAATCACCGGCCGTCATCCTTGCCCACTTCAACGGCAACGCAAGCACCGGCAGATCATCGTAAGTCCAACCTTCTACTCAACATGCAAAAACACAAAGGCATCTACGCTTCGCATCAAAGCACAAGGCGGCTCCATAATATGAGACGATTCAAAGTCCTCGCGCATAACATCAACTGCGGCTAGAAGACGATTCAAAGTCTCGCGCATAACATCAAGCTGCGGCTAGAAGACGATTCAAAGTCCTCGCGCATAACATCAACATGCGGCTAGAAGACGATTCAAAGTCTCGCGCGTTACATCAATCAAGTGCGGCTAGAAGCAAAGTCCTCGCGCATAACATCAAGCCGCCGAAGACGATTCAAAGTCCTCTGGCGGCACCCGACATGCCGCTGTAAGACGATTCAAAGTCCTCCAGATGGCACCAACCGCAATCGAAGGACGATTCAAGTCCTCACATGACCTATCTCGGCCCGGAAGGCCTTAAACCACCCGATTAGGAAAATCGTAAAATTTCCATCCCGGACGCCACCACGTCCTCACAATTTGACCTCGGCGGTCACCACATCTTAGGACACCACCACGTCCTTACCACGGACCTCGGCGGTCACACAACACTTCAGGCACCACCACGCCCGCACTCACGTTCATGACCTCGAACTACGACCGGGCTTGATTCCCGAGGGATACGTAGGAATCCTATCACAGTCCGGCCATCGACCTATGCGGTCACCCAGACACCACCACATCCTCACCACCGACCTCGGCGGTCACACGACACTTCGTGGCACCACCACGCCCGCATTCACAAAACACTCACCCCACACCCGAACTACGACTGTGCTTGATTCCCGCCAGGGATACGTAGGAATCCTATCACAGGTCCAGCCTGCGGACCTGTGCGGTCACACAAAAGGACACCACCACGTCCTCACACTGACCTCCATGGTCACTGCCTCTCCCAAAGACGCGATCCGCATTAGGACCCTTATCTTATCGGCGACCCCACTTCTTTCATAAGTGACGTCGTCGAGGGGCTTCGTAAGTACCCCAAACTGGATCACACCCTTTCAAACACACGTGGGAAACACCGCGAGACTCATCAACACAGTCTCGACGACCCTCTCACTCAAAACCCTCTCTAAACCCCCAACCAAACCAAGGGAGGAGCCTTCCCGGGATAAAAAGGGACAAAAGGACCTTTCGGGAATTTTCGTGAAATTGGGAAAGCAATATTGGTCCGTACGGACCTCTTTGTTGTCATAATTACTGAATCTCCTTAAAGTCCACAATATTCCCTCAAATCCCGGAAGAAATGATTACCCACATGCTTAGTTGGTTCGTACGGACCTCTTTGCATGCAAGATGGTCCGTACGGACCTTATTGCTCAGGGGACACCATAATTGCAAATATTCCTCCATCATCACAGATTCCCTCAAATCGAGGAAAACCAAAATACTTGATTACCAGGGAGGTCCGTACGGACCTCTTTGCACCTAATCTGGCACTATAAATAGAGGGCTCCCCCTCCTCATTTTCACACACCTCCCACTTCTCTCTTCCTCCCTAGGCCTTCGGCTTCCCCTCTAAGTCCTTTCGAGGCATTCCCGGCCCCTTTCGGATCCTTCCGAGGCCTTCCGAGCCCCTCGTGGTGCTCCGAAGCCTCCCGAGCGCTCTCGAGACACTCCCGCGCTGCCCCGAGGCACTCTCGAGGTACTCTGAGGCCCCTCGTGGTACTCTGAGGCCTTGCCTGGTCTTTCCACGGTGTCCCGCTCTTTCCGAGTCAAACCGACGATTCCAAACCACGCCGAAACTCGCCCGAGTGACTCCCGCCACCACAACGCACGCCGAACCTCTGCCCGAGTGATCCCGACGATCCCCACGCACGCCGAACCTCGCCGAACGCAGCCTCGCAACATCAACTCACGCCGAAACTCTGTCGCGTACAACCGGCCCCTCCCAAGCAATCCAGATCCATACCGGAACGCTACTTCGACCTCAAACACTATTCCCCAGCGGAAGACAGACACGAACCAACATTGGTAAGGCTTCCTTCCATTACTATTTCAATACATTTCCATACATAGCATACAATGTAGACATCCGATACAGCATGCATTTTTAAAAAGCACACACACACACAACATTTAAAGGATATTAGGGGTATCCGAAAGACTCGTTTTACGAGGCGACTCGGGTGAGCTCTAATATTCTAATATTCTCTTCCCGAGGAGTCATCTGACCTCCGAACTCAAAATCTCATCACACAAAAACAGTTTAAAATTATCTTTAAACTGATGCCCTTTTTCAATGTTTTGGGCTTAATAAAAACGGCGTGGCGACTCTACAAATGCGAAAACAAACGGCGAGACACCTCCAACCTGAAACCGCTGCAAAGCGGGAAATGCCAGATGCCGGGGCTGCGAAGCCTGCTCGGATCCGGGCTATTTCAGATACCACAGTCTTCTTTAATAGCCCTGTCTTCTTAACATTGGATTGTACACCCCTCTTTATTCTCCTACTTGTAGCCAATGCTACCAAGTCCTTCCAGTGTTCAATCTTCTTTCTTGTTTCTTCACGCATCTTTTCTTGAGTTTCAGTAAAACTGCTAGTGCTTATATCATCTCCACCTCTCATTATGGCTCCTTTCTTTTGTTTCAATGCAAAAGTTCTATCATTGAAGCACTTTGTCTCTGAAAGCTTCACAGTCTTTAGCCATTTCTTGTGTAGAGGAGGATTGAGCTTAGGAATTAGGACTTCAAGTATTCCACTCATGAATCTGAAGTTATTCATCTTTCCACCTTGTTTCTTGAATTTTAGAGTAGAGGTTGAGGCTGCAAGCTGGAAGTTGTGGAGAAGAACAATGCACCAGTTTGTGTCTTTGGTCATCAGGCTCAGCATTTGCTTCCATTCATTTGATCCCATTTGATCAAATGATGATTGCTTTCCATCAATGGCTTTGTTGACCACATCCATAAGAGTTGATTTGAAAATATCAGCTTTGTCCTTAACCATTGCCTTATCCTGTACATTCTTGAAGTCAAGGACTTTAACACCAAGGAATTTCTCATACACAGTCTTTAATCTATCTGACCCTCTATCCCATATGTTTTTCACAGCATCTGCTTTATTTGGGATCCCATAGACTTCACTGACCATTTCTTGAGTAATGGTTATCTCAACATTGTCTATGGTGGCAGTTATTGAATTGTTTTCCTTGTTTCTCTTTCCCACAAGGTAAATCTCTCTGTACAGTTCTTCATAAATTGGAGGTCTGGCTCCCATGAAATCAAGGAATTCATTGACCTCAAGAAGTTCTTTGATGAGTATTCCAACTTCAGAATCATAGAAGCTAGGTTTAATGAAGTAGCTGTGAGCATCTGGGTAAAATGCTTTTGATTCTGCCAAGGATGGTTAAAAGAATTAGGGTTGAAGAAATTCGATGGTGGATTAGTGAGGGAAAGAGACGAATTTTAAACAGAGGGTTAATGAAATAGGAGTTTTGGTGATTACGAAAGGAGAGAGACAAATAATGAGTGGAGAGTGGGTTTTAATTAGCATTGGGGGTTTCAAAGTTTAGTAACTGTTCATATGAACAGTGATTTTTGCCCTTCCCCACGTTGAGGCATTAACTCCCACAGAACACAAGAAGAACATTCTCTTTTTCAAGAATTTTGCAGGGGAAGAGATGGCTAAGGAAGTGACAATTGTGAGCAATTAACACGATCAAATCACCAAAAAAGTTGCTTTAACCTAGCTGTAAAAAAAACTTTGACAGTTAAGTCTAGTTTGAATGATGATGGCTGTCTGAGATAGCTATGGGGAAACTTGCCTATAAAACAATGACAATTTCAGAGGAAACTCATTCAGATTGTTTTATAAACACAAATGGGTAGATTTTCCTCAAAGTTTAATCCCAAAAAGATGGCTCAAACAGCAAAACAGTTGGTTTTTGGGAAGAATTGTGAGGATGATTTGAGGGGGGATGAAAAGGAGAGAGAGAGAGAGAGAGAGTCCTTCAATGTAGTTGAAAGTTCAGAGGGAGTGAGTGACAGAGGTAAGAACAAGAGAGTGAGAGTGGATCAGGACTATGGTGTCAAGGAGGTAGCTGTCAGAGAGAAAGTTGACAGTAGAGAAGGAGAGGGAATAAGGCTTTTTGGAAAAACCATTAAGGTTGATCAGGGTGAGTCCAGTAGGGGAAAAAGTAAGGTAGAGAGGGTTTATACATTGGGGGAGTTGGTTAAGCAAGATAGGGCTCAGACAGCTATGGAGAGGGGCTTAGCTGTCAAGAAGAAGGTTGAGCCTGAGAAGCTGTATACTCATGTGAGCAGGGATTCACTCTCTCCAGGGGTTGGTTTGTTGGAGGGGAGAGGTGATAACTTTCTTTGGAGTGCATGTATCTCCTTCTTCAACAATATCATACCTATTCAACCAGGTTATAGGTTGTTTTAGCCCTGTCAGAGTTCCAGCTGTGGAGAGAGAAGAGTCAAGAGCTAGCCAACCATTTGCTGTTGCTGGGAATGGTTCTTATTCTGGATATTTCAGCTTTGTGACACCAATGGAGGGTTTTCTTCAACCATATGATGCAGTAGAAGAATGGTGGCCAAGAAGAGCAAGTCCTTCTTTTCAATATTCAGTTACTTCAATTGATCCCTTCCTGGAGAGGCACCCAGTATGGTTGCAAAGGTATCATCAGACCTTGCAGTCTACTCAGGAGGCTAGGTGTGAAGGAGTGAGTGCTGGTGGAGGATCTGGAGAAACAGTGACATTTCCTAAGAATGTCTGACAGCTAAGGTGAAGATTTGAAGAGGAGCTGGATCTGGGGATTGTTTGGTTTTAAGGAGGTTTTTGTTGAGTGAATGCAGATGAGAGAGAGAGGGATTTCATGGTTTGTTGTATGTTTTTGTTTCTGTTTTTCATGACTTTTGCATAGATAGCTATCAGTGGATGGCTATCAGAAATGTTTTTGAGGGAATAGCTGTCTGGCTTCATTTTGACAGCATTGCCCTGAATTATGTAAGCCTCCTTTTTATTTATGAAGAACAACCTTTTATTTTGGCATGTTTATCATTACAAGCATAGCTCTTAAAAGCTCAAATCTCTTTTCATCCATTGCTTTTGTAAGAATATCAGAGACATTATCCTCAGTACAAACTTTTGCAAGGTTGATATTCCCTTTTTCAACATGGTCTTTGATGAAGTGATGTCTGACCTTAATATGCTTTGTTTTTGAGTGTTGGACAGGGTTTTCTGTCATGGCAATAGTACTTGATTTGTCACAGAAGATGGGAATGTTGGATAATTCAATTCCAAATTCTTGAAGTTTACTTTTAAGATAGAGAATTTGAGAACAACACAAGCCTGCAGCAATATACTCAGCCTCAGCTGTTGAGGTGGCTACTGAGGTTTGCTTTTTGCTTGACCATAAAATAATTCTTGATCCAATAAACTGGCATGCACCACTTGTGGATTTTCTATCTAGATTGCATCCAGCATAGTCAGAGTCAGTGAATCCAATTAGAGAGAATGGGGATTCAGTGGGATACCACAAGCCATAATCAGGGGTTCCTTTGAGATATCTCAAAATTCTCTTGACAGCAGAGAGATGAGATTCCTTGGGATTTGCTTGAAATCTAGCACAGAGACAGACACTAAACATAATGTCAGGTCTTGAAGCTGTTACATAAAGGAGAGATCCAATGTAACTTCTGTAAAGTGTTGGATTTACACTTTGACCATTTGGATCAGCATGGAGTTTGGTTGTGGTTGACAAGGGAGTTTTAGCAGGGGAAGCAGTTTGCATGTCAAACTTCTTGATCATATCCCTTGTGTATTTAGCTTGGTTAATGAAGATTCCTTCCTTCATTTGCTTGACTTGAAGGCCCAAGAAGAAAGTGAGCTCACCAATCATGCTCATTTCAAACTGGTCCTTCATAATATCCCCAAATTCAGTGCACAAGTCCTCATTTGATGACCCAAAAATGATGTCATCAACATAGACTTGAATGAGCAACTGATTATCTCCATATTTCTTGATAAACAAAGTGTTGTCAATATGGCCCTTGGTAAATCCTTTGCCAAGGAGATATCTAGATAGGGTATCATACCAAGCTCTTGGTGCTTGTTTAAGCCCATACAGTGCTTTGTCCAATTTATATACATGATCAGGAAACTTTGGGTGCTCAAATCCAGGGGGTTGAGATACAAAAACCGTTTCATTTAAGACTCCATTCAGAAATGCACTCTTGACATCCATCTGGAATACTTTCATCTTTTTGAATGAAGCATAGGCAAGGAATAGCCTTATAGCTTCAAGTCTTGCAACAGGTGTAAAAGTCTCATCATAGTCAATACCTTCTTCTTGTTTGTATCCTTGAGCAACCAGTCTAGCTTTGTTTCTTACTACAACACCTTCTTCATTCATCTTATTTCTAAAAACCCATCTTGTTCCAATGACAGTTTGGTTTCTTGGTTTAGGAACAAGTTGCCACACTTTGTTCCTTTCAAACTGCTCTAATTCTTCTTCCATGGCTTCTATCCAGTCAGCATCTTGGAGTGCTTCATTTATTTTCTTTGGTTCCACTTGGGATATGAATGCACTCATGAGAAATGGAATGTTGTGCAGGCGGGGTTTTATCAATTTGAAGGCTGATGTAAAGATCTTTATTGGGTGGAATGATGTGAGTAATGGTGGATTCATCATTGGTTTTGGGAGGAGAAGGAGTATTATTGGATGGAGATGGAAGGTGGCTAGTAGATGGATTACATGAAGAATTTGGATGGCTGTCAGCTAAGGGTTGGCTGTCAGCTAAGGAAGATTTTTTTGAGAGATGTCAGTCAAGGGGTGACCATTTAATTGAGTATTTTCTTCCTCATCAATTGGATTTGTAGTGGGAATGATTGATGTTGACTTGGTTGGCTGGATTGGTTGATGAAGAGAGTGAGATGGTTCATGGAGTCGTCTGGCACAAGATGGCTGTCAGATGAATTTCTTGGAACCATGTATGAAAGATTTGATGAATCTTGTTCATGATGGAGAACAGTTGAATCAAGAATGGGAGATGCTTCAGGGAGATTATCTAGGTTTCCAAAACCTTCATCAAAATCACACAATTCAGTTACACTTTGATCATTGTTTTCATCAAAGTCAACATGAATTGATTCTTCCACAACAAGTCTTCTCTTGTTGTAAACTCTATAAGCCTTGCTTGTGTTAGAATATCCAAGAAAGATTCCTTCATCACTTTTGGAGTCAACTTTGTCCAAATTGTTCTTGCCATTGTTGTGAATGAAGCATCTACTTCCAAAACTGTGAAAGTAGGAAATGGTAGGGACTTTGTCATTCCATAATTCATATGGAGTCTTCTTATGGAATTTGTTGATTAGTGTTTTATTTTGAACATACACAGCAGTAGTGACAGCTTCACCCCAAAAATACTTTGGGAGATTGTGTTCTGACAGCATTGTTCTTGCTGCCTCACAAATTGTCATGTTCTTCCTTTCAGCAACACCATTTTGTTGGGGAGTTCTTGGGGCTGAAAAATTATGATCTATCCCTTTGGAATCACAATATTCTTCTACTCCTGTGTTCTCAAATTCCTTTCCATGATCAGATCTGATCTTGATAATGGATGTCCCTTTTTGATTTTGAATTTTGTTGAACAGTTTTGTTAGACAGCTAAGGGTGTCACTTTTGGATTCAAGAAGAATGATCCAAGTGAACCTTGTGTAGTCATCAACCACAACTAGGGAGTATCTTTTTCCTCCTAAAGATCTAGTTCTTATGGGTCCAAAAAGATCCACATGAAGTAGTTCAATAGGTCTTGAGGTGTCCAACTTGGTCTTGGGCTTGAATGAAGACCTCTTTTGCTTCCCACATTGGCATGCTTTGCAAAGTTTATCCTTCTTGAATGGGATCTTTGGAAGGCCTCTGACTAGATTAGAATTTGCAAGCTTGGAGATGGTTTTATGGTTAAGGTGAGCCAATCTTTTGTGCCATAGCCATGACATATCAGATTGATTGAAAGACAGAAGGCAGTGAGCATTTGAGGATTCCACAATCTCTAAGTTTAAGCAGTAGAGATTCCCTTTTCTTGATCCAGTCAGAATGACTTAATTGCTTTTATCTTTAACAGTGCATTTATCCTTAGTGCAAACAACATGATATCCCTTATCACAGATTTGACTAATGCTAATCAAATTGTGTTTGAGACCCTCTACATAAGACACATTTGTAAAAATGATATCTTTTGTAATAAGATTTCCTGATCCTTTGACCTTAGCTTGGGAATTGTCACCCAAGGTTACATTTGGACCATTTTTGGGGATATATTGTTGCAACCAGTCTTTATTGAAGGTCATATGTCTACTAAAACCACTATCTAAATACCAGAGTCCTTCCCTAGGTACCTGCAAAACAGAAAGTAAATTTTATGGTACCCTATTTATTCTTTTGGGTCCAAAGGATTAGTTTTTCTTTGGCACCCTAGCTTTGTTCATTGATTCTTTTCTGAAGAACTGGTTTAGGGTATTGTAGTATGACATGATTTGCATCATGTAAGGAGTAAGGACAGTGGATTGGGATGGATTGAATAAGTGGTTTGGGTTGTTGTATTGGGGTTGGAACTGAAAGGTAATTGGATAGGATGATTTGGGGGAGTCATTTTGATTTGCATGACTTCTTCCATTTGAGTATTGCCATTGAGGTTTTTGTTGTTTGGTGTATCTATGTTTGTTATAGAATCTTTGTTGCCTTGGGGTTCTATGTGGTTTGGAAGATCTTGGCAGTCTGTCAGGCCTTGGCTGTCTGTCAGGACTTGGCTGTCTAGCATCTTTTTGCAACTCAATTTCTTTATGTATATTGGCCCCTTTTTGAACCCAAATATACTTGCTTCCTTGAATTTTACTTGGTCCTTTGTTTGAGTGACTAGGACCAGGTAAGATTTCCTTTGATTTTCCCTTGGTTTGAACAGGATAGGTTTGAGTTTGATAGCTGCCAGAGCTTAGGTTTTCTAGAACCATTTTTTCAATGGCCCTTTCACCAGTGGGAGGAGTGTACATCTTTAGTGTAGGATCATCAGTACCAATCCCTGTTTTGTCACTAGGATGTCTTTGGGTGTAGGTGAAAAGGGATAATGCTTTGCTTGACTTGTTCCATGAATCTATTTTCTTTTTAAGAGCATCATTCTCTTTTTCAAGATTTATGAGTCTTTGGCAGCTTTCTTGAGTACTAGATGTCTCAGCTGTCAGATCCATGTTTTGTTTTTCAACCATGAAGCATTGATCTCTTAGCCCTTGACAGGCTTTTTCAAGCTCAGAATTGGTTTTTGTGAGGGAGTCAATGGTTGAGGATTGGGAAAGGTTCTCATTGACCAGTGAAGCAAAGCTAGTTTTTTGTTTTTTGGTTTGAATTAAAAGAGTGCAAACTAATTGTTTGAAACCATCAATATTTAAAGAGTTAAAATCATGTACCTCTTTTAGTTCTTCTGCAGCAGTAAGTGCTTCAATATCTTCCTCATTATCTGACTCTTCCTCATCTTCAGCTATAAAGCATAGCATGGCTTCCACTCCTTCATTGTCAGAGTCATCACTGGACACATATTCTTCATCACTGAATTTTGATGAATCAGCTATCATAACTTGCTCCTTGTTTTTGTCATTTTTGCTTTTGGAGCAATTGAAGCAGTTGCACCTGGAACTGTGAATGATTTCTTTTGAATATGTCAATTTCTTAGCTGTCTGATTATCCCTAGGTTTCCTTGGTTCAGGACAATCAGATGAGTAATGTCCTTGCTTTCCACAGTTAAAGCAATCAACTGTCTTCTTGTAGCTGTCTTGTTGAGCATTAGATGTGGAAGGATTGTACTTTTTGTCAAAAGATTTCTTTTGAAATTTCATGGCATTTCTGACAGCCATGGATATGAGGCTTGGAATGTCTTCTTGAGAGATCTGTTTACTGACAGGTTTGGAGCTGATGTTTATCTTTTGAAGGGCATTGTTGACAATGGTCTCAATGTCTTGGTGAGTGATTGGTTTGTGGGAAGTTTCTTGAGCAGTTAAGGCTAAAGTTTGTGAAATGGTAGGAACTGGTTGAATTTTTATCATACCTTCCAGTTCATAAGCTTCAAGCTTTCCAAAATACTGTTCAACTGTCATTGTGCTCCATTCAGATCCTTCTCTAATAGGTAATGCTACCTTTTCATATTCTTGTGGAAGATTGGAATATATCTTGAGGCAGAGATCTTGTTGTTCAAATGTTTTTCCATGGTCGGCAATAGATCTAACAAGATTTTCAAACCTTGGTTGAGCAGCACTCACTTTTTCTCCAGGATAGAACTTGAAGTTGTCTAATTGCCTAAGCAAGTTATACAAATTTTGTGTCCTGACACTGGTGTGTTTAGTGAACTTAGTTTGAATGAGAGCCCATGCTGTTCTGGCATTTGGTTCCTTAGCAATTTCTTGTGCTAGTGAGTCATTTACACTCTTTTGAAGAATGTTTTTGACTTTTAAGTTTGCACTGATTAATTGCTTTTCAGATTCGAACCATGTTTAAGGATTTGATCCTACTAGGTCCTCCATCAGTATCTATTTGAGTTGGGTAGCACACTTCATTCTCTAGAACATACCAGTTCCATATACTGTTTGCATCAAGATATGTTTTTATTTTTGATGCATAGATCTCAAAAGATCCACAGTCATCAATGTGTGGGATATCTTTCTCATTATTTCTCCTTGGTTGAGGCATGGTGGGTTTGAAGAGGATCCTTCACAAGTTGTTAGACTTTTGAATGTGAAGACAAGCTCTGATACCAATTGAAAGGCCCTTGTTTGATATGCAAATGATTAGACAGCTATGGCTTGACTTAGCTGTCAGATATTTGATGAATTGTGCAGCGGAATAAGTAAGGCTTGAAATAATGATATGACAAATGAACACAATGGAATAATGCAAGTGTGTGAATGTGTTTGCAGAAAGTAATAACATAGAGAATTTAAAGTGGTTCAGAGTTCACTCCTCCTACATCCACCCCCACTATCAATCTTGACAAGTGTGATCAATTTTATTATAATCTTAATCAACAAGAATTACAAATGATTGATCAGGCAAGTTGCTTGAACTTCCTCTTCCTAATTAGTACAGTCAACTAGGGATACACTTAAAGTACAGTCTTAAGTGTTTTTACAACTTGAATTACAGTCTCAAGATTTTACAAAACAAATAATACACTCAAAGTACAGTCTTGAATGTTTACAAATTATTTCTACACCTAAAGTATAGTCTTAGGATTTGGAATTTGTGAATTAACACACTAGGGTTGTTGTTGTTGAAACAGGGGTTTAAGGCTGAAGGTTTTTGGTTTGGAATTGTGTTTGAAGGGTAGGGATTGATGTGTAAGGATTGGTGTGTAGGGATGTAAGGGAGAGGTTTATGGACTGTGAAAAAGAGTATTTTTCAAGAGTGTTTTGTGCAGAGGATGAACTCTTCTATTTATAGCCTTCAATGTAGCCGTTGGAATATGACTGTTGCAGCTCCATTAATGACTCTTTGGCTGGTCTTTGCCCCACTTGTCCACTTGTAGGTCTTCATGAGCTGGCTTGAGCTGAGAGCTTCCAGAAGGTCTTCAATGGTCTTCAAAGGTGAACTTGATAGCTGTGAGGATACAAGATCCATCTTGGTTGAGATTTTGGCATCAAAGAATGAGACAGAGTAATGGTTGTCTGAGGGACTGAAGCCATAGCTGTCAGATCATACCAAGGCTTAACTATCAGAGATGATCTCTAATAAGGATTGAGATGCACTTGATGATCTTGATATCTTAAAGAGGGAATATGATTCATGTTATTGATTGATTGTAACTAATGTATAAGGTAGAATCATAACTGTCAGACTCACAGCTATCAGATAAACTGAAAGATGAATATGATAGATTTCCTCTTTTGATATAAACCCTGTTCTATATATGTATTCCTTTATCAAAACCAACTAACTGAGACATTGATCAAAGTTAGGTCCTAACATTTAGGATAATATTTTCCAGTTACATCAGGGTTTGAAATCGTACTAATTAATATATCTGGACTAGAAAACTTTAACACGAAACAGACTTAATCCTGGAAATCAATTTCTTAGTAACATTCCACTCTATTTCTTTTTATAAAAACAGCCTGCTTAGGAAAGTTAAACTATTCCCTTCGTAACATAACATAATAATAATAATAATAATAATAATAAATGTTGCAATTGACTAGTCAATATATATAAAAAGTGTACTACAGAATATTTATAAATTTGCACCAAGCTTATTTGGTTTATTAAAAAGAAAATACAACAATTAATTTGAAACATGCTTAAAAAAATAGTAAAACCCGACCTTTATTATGTGAGGTTGGGGTATTTATCATTAGGTGCCAAAGCTACAAAGTCTACTTAAAAAAAAAAAAAAAAAAAAAAAAAAACAGGTATATGTAAGAGAGAAAGAAATTTTCTAAATCTCTCAAATTAGTTTCCTAATATTTCTAGTCTTTCTTTTGTGTATTGTTTCCTTATTTCCTTATTCCTTCTTTGTATTGGATTCTAGAATCCTAATCCTAGAAGTATTCTCTCTATTACTTGTATAAATACTCTTCAAGGTGATCAATAATATGTACGGGAGTCAAGAAGAGCATATACAACATGTACGGGAGGTCTTGTCCGTGCTTCGTAAGGAGAAATTTTATGCTGCGACAAAAAAATGTGTCTTTATGGTACCATGGGTATTATTTTTGGGGTATGTAATTTCGGGTGAAGGGCTGCGGGTGGATACAGGCA
Organism: Adenophora triphylla var. japonica; assembly: GCA_022495995.1. Taxonomy (NCBI): domain Eukaryota; kingdom Viridiplantae; phylum Streptophyta; class Magnoliopsida; order Asterales; family Campanulaceae; genus Adenophora; species Adenophora triphylla. The sequence continues at coordinate 29,465 of JAFEMH010007303.1, forward strand.
AGATAGCAGCGGTTCAACATTGGCCCGTCCCTACTATGATCACAGAGGTGCGAAGTTTTCATGGTTTAGCATCATTCTATCGGCATTTTATTCCTCATTTTAGTAGTATTATGGCACCTATTACTGATTGTATGAAAGGTGCTCGTTTTTCTTGGACTACGGAGGAAGACAAGGCGTTTCAGCAAGTCAAGGAGAGGTTGACGACAGCGCCAATTTTGGTATTACCCGATTTTGCACAGCCATTTGAGTTGCATACGGACGCTTCTAAGGTGGGTATTGGGGATGTTTTGAGCCAAAACGGGCGGCCAGTAGCTTATTTCAGTGAGAAGTTGTCGGGAGCCAAAGCTCGGTATAGTACTTACGACTTGGAATTCTATGCGGTTGTTCAGGCAGTGAAACATTGGCGGCATTATTTGTTCCACCAAGAGTTCATCTTATTTACGGACCATGATTCTTTACGTCATCTACATAGCTAGGATAAGGTTTCGGATCGTCATGCTCGCTGGATGGCATTTCTTCAGCAATTCACATTTGTGGTTAATCATAAGGAGGGGGTGCCTAACAAAGTGGCAGATGCGTTGAGTCGACGGCGGGGTTTACTAATTACTTTGCTCGTGGAAGTTCCAGGATTTGAGTCGTTCCGCGAGTTACTCACAGCTGACCCATACTTTTTGATTGTTCTGGAGGATGTTAAGGAGGGACGTAAGCCGGACTTCTTGCTGCACGATGGGTTTTTGTTCAAAGGCAATCAATTATGTGTTCCTGATTGTAGCCTACGTTTGTGGATTGTTCAAGAGCTGCATGGGGACGGCCATGTTGGGCGAGACCATACTTTACAGCTGGTTCAGGCATCGTACTTCTGGCCGAGCATGAGGAAGGAGGTGGAAAAGTTCGTTTAGAGGTGTCGGGTGTGTCATATGGCCAAGGGTGCTGCTACTAATGCGGGGTTGTACATGCCGCTTCCTGTTCTGAGTCAGCCGTGGGTTGAGATTAGTATGGATTTCGTACTTGGGCTGCCACGTACACAGCGAGGACATGATTCCATATCCGTGGTTGTTGACAGGTTTTTGAAGATGGTTCATTTCATACCGTGCAAGAAGACAACAGATTCGGTTAATGTTGCTCAGCTTTTCTTCAAGGAGGTGTCTTCATGGGTTACCAGCTGCGATTGTATCGGATAGGGACATCCGTTTCCTTAGTCACTTCTGGCGAAGCTTATGGAAAATGGCCAACACTCAGCTTAATTTTAGCCGTCCATATCAACCACAAATGGATTGTCAGACAGAGGTGGTTAACAAATCTTTGGGAAACTTGTTACGTTGCTTGGTTGGAGATCATGTTAAGTCATGGGACCAGAAATTAGCGCAGGCTGAATTTGCACACAACCATGCCATCAATCGTAACACCAGTTTCATCCCGTTCTAGGTAGTCTACGTGGTTCAACCTAAGGGACCGTTGGATTTGATCACATTACCTAGTAAGCAAAAGCTTCATGGAAAGGCTGTGGATTTGGTTGCGGGGTTGCAGGATGTTCATGCCAAGGTTCGAGACAACTTACAGGTCGCGAATGATAAATGCAAACAGGCTGCTGATCTGAAGAGGTGTCAGGTGGAGTTCCAGGTCGGTGATTACATGTGGGCTATTATGACAAAGGATCGTTTTCTAGTTTGTACGTATAATAAACTATCTGCGAAGAATATTGGCCATGTTGAAATCATTGCGAAGATTAATTCAAATGCGTACAAGTTGAAACTCCCTAGTTATGTTCGTACTTCTGATGTCTTGAATGTAAAACATTTGGTTCCATATTCCGGAGACTCGTCTGATGATGAGGTAGTTAACAATTCGAGGACAAATTTCTTCAGGCGTGGGGAGAATGATGCAGTCGAAGAGGTAGCGCTCGAGTTTATGGAGGATTTGGATTGAAAAGGGCAAAACGGCTGAAGCAGCAGGAGAGGAGTGGCCGTGTCATAGTTTGAGGAGCGGCCATGCAGAGTGGTGCGGCCGTGTCATATCTTGGGGAGCGGCCGTGCATGTCGACAACAGAAGTTTAATTTTTGCTGATGTTTTGAACAATTAAGGGTAGTTTAGTGTTTTAACTTCTAAGAAGTTTTTAGGGTTTGTTTGAGAGTATTTATACTTTGTTTTTAGGGTTTGAATTCAGTTTTGGCCGTTTAATAAATATTGGTTTGTTTCTTCCAACTTTTGTATTGATTAAATTCTACAAGGTTGAAGGTCAATCATTTGTATCAATTAAATTCTACTAGTAATTGATATTTATCAAGTCTTTCGCTACGTCAATATATGAGTCTAGGAAGAACTGAACCCAAGTCCTATGCCAAATAGCAAGCTCTAACCTCCTGATTTGGGGTCTGGTTTCGTCAAGAGTATGAAAAATAATAGCGGAGATTGGTTATTTCAAATAATGCAAATAATATATATATATATATATATATATATGTATATATATATATATATATATATATATATATATATATATATATATATATATATATATATATGTATATATATACTAGTATGAAAAATTTTGGGGCCCCTTGTAGTCGTGGGCCTTCGACAGGTGTCCCACCTTGTAAGTACCCCAATCTGAATCACCCTCTTCCGAGCACACAGGAAACACCGCAGACTCACAAACGCAGTCTCGAAAACCTCTGACACTCAAAACCCTCAAAAACCCCCCAACCAAACCAAGGGAGGAACCTTTCTGGGATAAAAAGGGACAAAAGAACCTTTTGGGAATTTTTCAGAAATCAGAAAAGCATAAATGGTCCGTACGGACCTCTTTGCTGCAATGAATACTGAATCCCCTTTAAGTCCAACTTATTCCCTCAAATCCCGAAAAACATCATTACCCCCCTACATGGTTGGTCCGTACGGACCTCTTTGAATGCTGAGATGGTCCGTACGGACCTTATTGCACATAGACATCATCATTCCAAAATCTTCTTCATCATCACAGATTCCCTCAAATCGAGGAAAACTAAAATTTTGGATTACCTAAGAGGTCCGTACGGACCTCTTTGCAGTTTTCCTACACTATAAATAGAGGGCTCCCCCTCCCTCATTTTCACACATTTCCCTCTTCTCTCCTCTCCCCCCAGCCTTCAGGCTCCCCTCTAAGACCCTTCGGGGCACTCCCGGCCCCTTTCGGATCCTTCCGAGGCCTTTCGAGCCCCCTCGCGGTGCTCCGAAGCCTCCCCGAGCGCTCCCGCGACGCTCCCGCACTGCCCCGAGGTACTCTCGAGGTACTTTGAGGCCCCTCGTGGTACTCCGAGGCCTTGCCTGGTCTTTCCCAAGGCGTCCCGGCTCTTTCCGAGTCAAATCGACAATCCCAACCCACGCCGAACCTCTGCTCGAATCCAACCAACGATTCCAACGCACGCTGAACCTCTGCCCGAATCCAACCAACGATTCCAAATGCACGCTGAACGTCTGCTCGAGTAATCCCTGCGATCCCAACGCACGCCGAAACTTTGTCCGCAGACAACCGGCTCATCCCGAAGCAATCCCGGTCCGTACCGGAACACTATTCCATCCTCAAACACTATTCCCTTGCGGAAGACAGACACGAACCAACATTGGTAAGGCTTCCTTCCTATACTATTTCAATACATTTCAATAAAGCAGTGTACAATGTAGACATCCGACACAACATGCATTTTTAAAAAAGCACATACACACACACACAACAGTTAAAGAATATTAGGGGTATCCGAAAGACTCGTTTTACGAGGCGACTTGGGTGAGCTCTAAGATTCTAATATTCTCTTCTCGAGGAGTCATCTGACCTTCGAACTCAAAAATCTCATCACAAAACAAAAAAAAACAGTTTATTTTTAAACTGATGCCCTTTTTCAATGTTTTGGGCTTAATAAAAACGGCGTGGCGACTCTACAAGCAAAAACACAGCGAGACACCTCCAACACCGCAAAACGGAATAAGCCAGATGCCGGGGCGCGAGCGCGCTGCCTATCGGATCCGGGCCATCTCCAAGTGCGGCAAAAACGCGAGATGCACGGGCCCCGCGCGCGAGCCGGATCCCGGGTAATTTCAGCTGGCGACTCCGCTGGGGATATTTTGTTTTAAAAACTTTTAAACAAAAAACAAATGATTTTTAAAACGATGATGAGGGTCAAACTTTCATTTTACCCCTTCTCTTTAACTGTTGTGTGTGTGTGTGCATGTGCTTTACTTTTATTTATTTACAAAAAAAATAAAAATACAAAAAAATGCATCAATATACATCTGTGCATACATTTAAAATTCTTCGAAAAACTTTTGTTTTACTCAGAAAAAAGAATTTTAGAGACCGCACACTACGTGCACTGCTGCCTCGGTTACACCGCACACTACTCACACTGCTGCCTCGGTTACACCGCATGCTACGCGCACTGCTGCCTCGGATACACTGCACACTACAACCCTTAACCCGGGGTGGTCTTAGTTGCAGTTCGTTTGGCCTTCCTACGCCTCTCGGACGCGCACGGGATCATCCCAAACATCCCATCCTAGCCAAGCGTCAACCCTGCACGTTTGAGTCTTGAGTCACACTCTGTCCAGACCCGGTTGGTTTTTACCCAGTCCGTGTCATACAAGCCTGGATACATATCCCATGCCGGCCATTTTCTGAGTCGAAGCTCGGAACTCAAGATCCCTTGCGCAAGCAAAGCGATGAAAGGTCATGCTAAAATCTTGACCTGATCTTGATTTCCGAAGCTACACCCAGACAATGTTCCGTCCCGGATATACATCCATGCCCACATGACACCATGTCATCAAGCCTTTAATACGTCAGCCATGACGATATGACCCAGCCAACGCCTAACGTCACAGATCCCTTGCGCAAGCAAGGTAAAGAGAGGTCATGTTGAACTCTCGACCAGATCTTGACTCAGGTGCCGGCTCGGCTCACTATTCATATGGCTAACGCATTAAAATGAACATGACAGGCTCGGTCCTTAGGTTCGGTTTTTCTTTTAGGCTGGTGGAAACCGCTTGCCCTATAGGACCCTCGCCCGGGGCTGTCCACCCCGGGATGTCGAAATACAGGTACAAAACGAGGGGCTTATAGCCGCACAGATGGTCTCCACTGATCCAGGATCTAGCATAGTTGCGAAAAAGAAGAGCAATCTTTTCCAACCTACCTAGGACTCTGAGAAAACACGTTTTAAGTAAATTAAAACAACAAAAAAAAAAAAACAGAAACCGCATGCCACGTGAGCTTTCCCCCTTTATCCAAAAGGCCTTCCTTTGTCTAAACCTTGCCCATCACCCCCTCCAGCGAACCAAAAGTGATCAAGAATACCCGAGAACTACTCTCCCCGTGTCAAAGCCGCAAGGTCCAACATCCTTCCCACCGCAGTCACCAGGGCAGTCCGTCAGCTCCCCATGGCCAAGTCAGTGGATAACAACGAGGAAAATGGGACCTTACCCCCGAGAAATTTCCCAACCTTGGAAGAAGTTTGGCAGGTCCTCATGACTATTGAGAAATGCCAAGGTGAACAACAAGCCTGGATTGAAGGTGCCATGCACCACATCAGGACATTAGCCACTCAACTACCTAGGGCTTCCAAAGTCATGCCCGCTCCTGCAGCTTCTAACATCTCTCATTGTCTCCCAGAAGACAACCTGTTGCCCTCGTACGAGCCATGCAGCTACGACATAAAGCTACAAGACTTCCCGGGGGAAGACATGCCCATTCAGCATCCTGAGGTCCCGGTACCACCGCCGAAAACGAACAGATCTGGTGGGACGTCTGCGATTGTACTGCTTGTCTGGAAATGAAATTCCAAGATGAAATGAATGAGGGCCGCCCTCGAAGGAAGAAGAAACCCTTTCTCAACAAAAACTGAAGAAGAGATACAAATCCGTTGACCCCACGGTCGGAACCCTCGGGGAACCATCAGGAAAATTTGACTACTACGTCATCTACTCCAACAAATCTCCTCAGCCTAGCTCTGCACAAGGCCACGGCAACGTCTGCGCCATGATCAGCTGGGACGAGCTCCGCACCGCCACCGACGGCCCGAAGGTCCAGATACCTCAACCCCTGTCTTGGGAAGATCTCAAAGCCACTATTGATGCTTCAATAAAAGCTATGACGGTGAACGAATTGAAATGCGCAGTCTGGCCCTACGCCAATAAAGGCCCTCCCATCACAGAGATAGGAGAGACAAGCAAAGCAGTAAAGCCAGAGGTGAACGTTCTGACACGTTTCGGTCAAATCCCGACGAATCCTCCACGGGCAGACAAAAGGCCCGCCATACCTGAGCCACGAACTGAAAAGGGGCCTTACGCCAAAGAAGCCGAAACCCTGGACCCGAAGGCTGAAGATCCTGTCTTAACTCAGCTCAAGCGTACTCAGGCTAACATCTCGCTCTGGTCCCTACTCACTTCATCTTACCCGCACAAACTCAAGTTGGAAGAAAGTCTGGCCCAGACCATGGTTCCCATCACCGTGACACCTGATGAAGCGGTTCAGATGATTGGCAACGTTAATTACAGCAACATCATCAACTTCACTGAGTTTGACCTCCCAAAATTTGGGGCTGACCACAATGAGCCTCTCTTCATAACAGTTCAACTAGACGAGCGCCGTCTCCCTCGAGTCTTGGTAGATGGGGGATCATCCATGAACGTCCTTCCATCCAAAATGATGGATCTGCTAGGGATCAAAGCAACTGATCTGAAACCCTCAACTCAGGCAATCAAGGCATACGACTCAACGTCTCGCCCAGTCTTGGGAATAGCCACCTTGAACCTATGGTTCAGAAAACAGATGGTCCCGACCGACTTCCAAGCCATCGACTTCCCAATCACATTCACTGCCATCTTGGGACGCCCTTGGCTACACCAGATCAACTGGGTGGCATCCACCCTCCATCAGTGCGTAAAGTTCATCCAAGGAACATATCTTACCATCATCTACGGTGATAGCATAGTCACCGAGGGGACCGACACAAACGGCGTCCCGGTCTTAGAGATCAAACACGACAATGACGGCATGATGCTAACAGGGTTCACCATCGAAAGCCCAAAAGCCCAGGTGTGCCACATAGACCTGCCTTTGATTTGGGACAAGATCCCTCCCCCGATGAAAATGATGAAGTACATGAACTACATCCCGAGGCTTGGTTTGGGAAAACGCCATCAGGGTACCCAACAAATCATCAACATCAAGGAACAGAATACCCTCCACGACCTGGGATACATTCCTACTCTCGAAGATGCTGCGGAAGACAAGCGTACTGCACGGAAACTCTCTGCCAATGGCAAAAGTGGCTTGCACGCAATCTCCGATCTTCGCCTTTACAGCTTCGACATGACCAAGTACTTCACAAAGAAAGCCGATAGTTTGAACGAAGACACAGAAAAGGGAACAGAGCTGATCAACGCCAAACAAAGCTGGCCGACAACCATGGACAAGCTCCAGCGGAACCTGGCAAGATTCAGAGGCCTCAAGCCAAATCCCGTCAGAAGAGCATTTCTCGATGCACCAACTCTGCCGGGACCCACAACCACCACTATTCACAATGAATTTTGGTTCGGGAAAACCCCCTCTTTGGCAGAAGAACTCGAAAAACTCTCTGTCAACACCCCTGCCCCCAACAAGCGGGACGAGTCTGCATTCGAGCTAGTAATGCCCAAGACAAAAGCAAAAGGCTCCGCAGACGATGCTTGGAACGAGCCACTGCTCCACCTGCTCTTCAATGAAGAAGTCGAGATGCCAGACCTAATCGATTTTGTTTCTGATAACTCTATGATAGCCATGATTGGGAACGGTGACACAAAGCCTTTCAAACCCTTTCTCCTATCAAGCTCATTGCCACTCAATAACTGGGCCACCTTCTCCGGACCCACCACCAACAAAAGGAACATGATCAAACAACTTGGTCTGACCCCTCGAGTCCTAGAGTCCAGTGTCAAAACCCATCCTGTGTCCATTATCTTTGAGTTTGAGTCTCTCGAGTCATCTGATGGCCTCACGCCAGAAGATTACGAACTCATTGCCAATAATGTATTCCCGTATGCTCTTAATGAATGCTTCGATCTTTCCGAGTATCCTCTCATTGCATCTTTAACAACAGATAAATTAACTAACACACAAACAGTTAATAACGATTCACTTGATAAAGAATCAGACACATTAAACGAACAATACATTAAGCACATCTTTAAGCATGTTATCAAACGAGAGAAAAACCGGGCCCAAGCTGCCGAGGAGGTTTTAACCAAAGTGAATTTGGGAGCTATTTGAAGAGCCAAAAGAGACGCAAATCGGAAGTTTCTTCACCGGCACGAGCAAGACGCATTGGCCCTTGCTTGCTCAAAGAGTTCGTGGACGTGTTCGCTTGGTCTTACCGAGACATGCCCGGACTAGATCCAAACATTGTAGAACATCGGATCCCCTTGAATCCCGAGGCTAAGCCCATCAAGCAAAAGCTACGCCGAATCAAGCCAGAATGGTCTTTACAAGTCAGAGAAGAGATCGAGAAGATGCTCCGCGTTGGCTTCATCAGGGTGATCGAGTACCCCACTTGGCTCTCCAACATAGTCACGGTCACCAAGGCCAACGGAAAGGTGCACTGCTGTGTAGACTTCCGAGATCTCAACAAAGCAAGTCCCAAGGACAATTTTCCACTACTAAACATCAACATGTTGGTGGACACTACAGCTAATTTCAAAGTCAAGTCCTTCGTGGACGGGTTTGCCGGCTACAATCAAATCAAGATGGCCGAAGAAGATCAAGAAAAAACAGCCTTCACAACCCCCTGGGGAACCTACTGCTACACAGTGATGCCGTTCGGACTAAAGAACGCTGGGGCTACCTATCAACGGGCAGCAACCGCCCTCTTCCACGACATGATCCACAAGGAGATCGAAGTATACGTCGATGACATGATCGTCCACTCAAAGGGATCAGACGGACAACACCTTACAGACCTGAGAAAGTTCTTCAATCGCCTCCGAAAACACTCGATGTGGTTAAACCCTGCCAAATGCACATTTGGGGTCAGCCGAGGCAAAGTCTTGGGATACATGGTCACCGAGCGAGGCATCGAGGTTGATCCTCAAAAGATCAAGGCCATCATCAAAATGAGACCACCGCAAACTCAAACAGAGGTGAAAAGCTTCATGGGCCGCCTGCAGTATATCAGCCGCTTTGTCAATCAATTGACCTCCATATGCGAGCCAATCTTCAAACTAATGAAGAAGAACGCCGACGTTGAATGGAACTCAGAATGCCAAGATGCCTTTGAAGAAATAAAGGCGTACCTTGTGAGTCCCCCGATTCTCTGTCCTCCTCACGAGGAGAAGCCACTGTTGCTGTACCTAACTGTGACCGACACCGCAGTTGGAGCCATGCTCTGTCAAGAAAAGAAAGAGTCACGAGTCGAAAATGCCATCTACTTCGTGTGTCGAAAGTTTCAAGGAAGCGAACTCAACTACTCGGCCTTCGAGAAAACCTGCGCAGCTCTGATATGGGTTGTCGGAAAATTACGGCACTACATGCAGTCGCACACAGTTCACTTGGTTTCCAAAATGGACCAGTCAAATACCTCTTCGACAAGCCATCTCTGTCAATGAGGCTCGCCAAATGTCTTTCTTTCTAGCAAAATTTGACATCATGTATGTAAACTAAAAGTCAATCAAGGGACGGGCAATGGCCGAACAACTGGCTGAATTCCCCACCGACGAGGCTCGAGGCCCCGAACCACAATTTCCAGACGAAGGAATCTTCACACTCGAAGGCAAAAATAGATGGTAACTGTTCTTCGATGGAGCAGCAAACAAAAAAGGAAACGACATCGGTATGCTCTTGGTCTATCCCAAGGACGAGTACACTCCGATCGCCATAAAGCTCAATTTCGAGGTAACCAACAATGCCGCCGAGTACGAAGCCTGCGCCGCCGGACTACAGGCCGCACTCGAAAGGAATGTCCAGAAACTCGAGGTCTATGGGGACTCAGCCCTGATTATCAACCAAGTTTCCAACAAATGGAAAACCATAGACCCAAGCTTGCAAAAATACCACGCCTGCATGGAGGACCTCATCACACAATTCGAAGAGGTCACCTTCCACTACGTACCGAGAGACCGAAACCGGTTTGCAGACGCCTTAGCCACCTTGGCTTCACTCGTGGAAATCCCCGAGGGAAAAGCAATCAAGCCCTTCAAAGTCGGACGAAAGGAAATTCCTGCCTACTGTTGCGAGATCGAACCAGAGCCCAAGCCCATCAATGAGCCATGGTACAACCAGATCTTCCAATACCTCAAGAACGGGGAAACCGCCTTCATGAATGAAGAAGGCCAACACAGGGAAGGAGTCAAGGCCAAGAGCATCATGGCCCTAAAATGCCTTGCCTCCTACTTCGTCATCCTTGGGGACATGCTGTACAAAAAACGCTACCAAGGACGACTCCTACGCTGCATCAGCCAGGAAGAAGCAAACAAGCTCATGAGCGAAGTCCACAATGGGGCTTGCGGTCCCCACATGAATGCCAGAGCCCTGATGCAAATCATTCTCAGGATGGGCTACTACTGGATCTCCATGGAGGCAGACTGCATCCTTTTTGTCCGAAGCTGCGACAAGTGTCAACGGTTCTCCAACCTCAATCACCTGCCCCCTCACGACCTCTACTGCATGACTACGCCCTGGCCCTTCGCCACTTGGGGAATTGACGTCATCAGGAAAATTGCTCCACCGGGCAGCAACGGTCACGAGTTCATCTTAGTAGCCATCAACTACTTCACCAAATGGGTAGAAGCCAAGTCTTAGAAGCTGCTCACCTCCAAGAAAGTCGCGCATTTCCTTAAGGAAAACATCATCTGCCGATACGGCATCCCGAACGAGGTCATATCAGACAACAACTCACACTTCGAAGGGGAATGCGACAGACTGCTAGCCGAATTCAAGATCACACGCCACAAGTCTTCTCCCTACCAGCGACAAACCAATGGCGCCGTAGAAGCAGCAAACAAGACTCTCGAATGGATCATCCGAAAAATGACCACCTGAGGACGAGATTGGCCCAAGAAGCTGCACCTTGCACTTTGGGGCTACCGAACATCAGTCAGAACGGCCACGGGAGAAACTTCATTCGCCCTGACATACGGGATGGAAGCAGTCCTCCCCATTAAATTGGAAATTCCCTCACTCCGAGTGCTGCTGGAAAATGACGTCAACGAAGTCGAATGGCTCCGAAGCCGACATGATGAATTGGCTCTGCTAGATGAGCGATGACTAAAGGCCATGGAACACGTCCGAGCCTACCAAAACAGGATGGCAAGAGCTTTTGACAAGAAAGTCAAGTCCTGAGACATCAGGGAAGGCGATCTGGTACTCAAAGAAAGCCTCCCACTCGAACCAACCCACTGGGAAAATGGGAACCAACATGGATCGGCCCTTTCGTGGTTCAAAAGATTTTCTCCGGAGGTGCCATGAAGCTGACAGACCTAGACGGCAACCCCTTCATGAATCCAGTCAACGGAAGCAAACTTCGCAAATACTTTGCCTAAAGAAGAACAATTGTGCATCTCTTGGCACTCCATGTAGTGTCGAACTACGCAGACCTGAGCCCTCTAGTCCGAGGGAACGTAGGCAACCTTAATTGGTCCGGTCTAAAAACACACAAAAAAGTCAAAAGTTTGAATGTCAACCAAGACCTTCATCAAGCTACGCACTTTTCAAGAGCATGCCCCCAACGTCACCTTGACCAAGTCAAACGACGGCGGCAACATCAAAGGACATCTGGAGGTCACTCAACGTCAAACGACTGACCCGTGTCTACTTCCAAGCAAGGGGCTTGTCTTCGCCTTCACGCGCTTCAAAAAAAAAAGAGCTCGAGCAAGGGGTCTAAAAAAAAAAAACTAAAAAAAAATAGAGAAGCTCAAGCAGAAGCTGTGAAAATGAGGTCAAGAGCCCGACGTCAACAAGCAAGAGGCAAGGAAGCTACGGAAATGACCGTCAAAACGACTTGTTAGGGGATCATCCAACCTCTCAGCCAAACACAAAGCCCAAGTAAAGGGGATTGCCGTCAAGGCCCAGGCTGCTTCAGTCCGCAAATGCAACAGAAAAGTCCCAAGATGGACGCCGTCAAGGTGCACAAAAGAAACAAAAAGCGAACAAAAGATCTTGCGTCTCGACATAGCTTTAAAAGTAAATCACAAATCACTAACGGTTACAACATTTCTTGATGAGTTCAAGCACGGTATACTCTCAAGTTCACAACATGCTAAAAGACAGCTTAATACATTTAACAAATAATGTGTTTGCAATGCAATGAATGGATACCTAGGAGGTCATTCTGTGCCATCTGCGCTTGTCCCCTCACCATTCTTTCCTTTCTTCCCTCGTCCCCGACGAGTCTTCTTTCGCTCCACGTGAGCCAGCTATGCGTCTCTCGGTCCGAGATTAGGGGTCCTCCCCGTAGAGTCAAACAATCCAGCAGCTCTCAGGGCTTCATTCGCCCGTGCTTCGGCTCGGATCTCCTCCCTGCGAGTCTGCAAAAGAGGACCTCTCCCCGTCAGTCGGTCAACTCTGGTCTCGTAGTCAAACAAAGTGTCTCCCGTAACATCCTGAGGGTCAGACCAGGCTTCGGCACTCCTAAGGCAATAGCTACTACGGCAATCATGACCCAGAATTGCTCTACGCCTGCTCCCCAAAGCCACTTGGGACTGCCCAACACGCTGCTCATACCAAGCCAGGTACTGGGTCGTCAATACGACACTCTCCCGACGTCTAAGGAGCACCACCGGAGGGAAAGCGGAGTACTTCCATACCCTCAGAAAATACAGAAGAGCACCTGGAGCGGCCATACAAAGAGGAACTACCTCCGCAGTAGCAAGGTCATCCCAGCCCAACAAAGGCTCCTGCTTCATCCCAAACTGCCGGGAAACAAGCGACGGAATATAGAAGGAGGACTAAGACAAACCTGAAACTCTGACAACATAGGACCCTTCTTGTAAGGCCCTCCTAGTCTCGATCGCCCATTGCGAAACCCACCAACGGATCTGATGCGTACCAAGCTGTGCCATCCATCTCTCCCAGGCGGACTGATCCATATCCAATGCAAGAGGTCGCCGAGTAAATGACCACGGGCTAAACGACGTCGGAGCCTCGGGCATGGCCTGAAGTCTCTCTCGCAGCCTGAATGAACGCTCGCCCGAAAAAAAAAATAATAATCTCATTTTTGAAATGAGGAAATTTTCGTTGATGAAAAGTTTTCCGGTTTTTGGGAGTCGCCACGCCGTTTTTTTAGGAAAACATTAAAAAACCTATTTTTAAAGAGATATTGTGGGTTCGGGAGTCTGGTTACGTGTTTGGGAAGAACTTGAGAGTTCACTCAACACGCCTCTTTTGAGACTTTCAATCTACATTGGACAATTATGGACATTCGAAATGTGTGTGCGATATGTGTCAACAAGTAAGGCATGCAACTTTGAAGTTTCATTAATGATATGGGGACTGGATACAACTTGTGAGCCATGATAGGAGGCCACACCCTTTTACATATGATGATTTTCATCACAAGGCAGAAGGCTGAGACAATCTGCTCAGGAAGCTCTGATGTCGTCCGACACAGGACTTCCCATAAAGGGGAGGTCAGACGACATAATGCCTCATGGTCAGATTGTCTTTTACAATGACCAAGCTATTCTGGAACTGGATCAACATTATTTCACCCATTGAAGACACTATTTAGTGGTCTAAGTTCAGTTTGGGGTTGATAGGAGTGAGCAAAGCCATGATTGACTTTTAATGATTCGGATGTCATATGACATAGAACATTCGAAGTTGTCTATGTCATATGGCAAACCGCCTCGATCAATAGATAGCACCCAAACAGACCTTAGGCACTCCAAATAGTGGCTTATGAGCCAAATATACTTAGGTAAGCTTTGAGTTACAAAAAGGGGGGGTGAAATTACCCGGGATCCGTAGCTCCCGCGCATCTCGCATTCGCGGAGTCGCCGTTTTCGGGGAATGTTCGCCCGGATCCGAGAGGCAGCGCGTTCGCGCCCCGACATCTGGCTTTTATTCCCGCTTTGAAGTGTTTTTGAGTTGGAGGTGTCTCGCCGTGTTTTGATTTGTAGAGTCGCCACGCCATTTTTATTATTAAGCCCAAAACATTGAAAAAGGGCATCAGTTTAAAAATAATAATAAACTGTTTTTGTGTGATGAGATTTTGAGTTCGGAGGTCAGATGACTCCTCGGGAAGAGAATATTAGAATCTTAGAGCTCACCCGAGTCGCCTCGTAAAAACGAGTCTTTCGGATACCCCTAATATTCTTTAAATGTTGTGTGTGTGTGTGTGCTTTTAAAAATGCATGCTGTGTCGGATGTCTACATTGTACACTACGTATTGAAATGTATTGAAATAGTAATGGAAGGAAGCCTTACCAATGTTGGTTCGTGTCTGTCTTCCGCTGGGGAATAGTGTTTGAGGATGGAATGATGTTCCGGCACGGACCGGGATTGCTTCGGGAGGGGCCGGTTGTCTGCGGACAGAGTTTCGGCGTGCGTTGGGATCGCAGGCTGCGTTTGGGCAGAGTTTCGGCGTGCGTTGGGATCGCAGGGATCACTCGGGCAGAGGTTCGGCGTGCGTTGGGGTGGCAGGAGTCACTCGGGCAGAGTTTCGGCGTGGTTTGGGATCGCCGGTTTGACTCGGAAAGAGCCGGGACGCCTCGGGAAAGACCAGGCAAGGCCTCGGAGTACCACGAGGGGCCTCAGAGTACCTCGAGAGTGCCTCGGGGCAGCGCGGGAGCATCGCGGGAGCGCTCGAGGAGGCTTCGGAGCACCACAAGGGGGCTCGGAAGGCCTCGAAAGGATCCGAAAGGGGCCGAGATTGCCCCGAAGGGTCTTAGAGGGGAGCCTGAAGGCTAGGGGAAGAAGATAGAAGTGGGAGGTGTGTCAAAATGAGGAGGGGGAGCCCTCTATTTATAGTGCCAGATTTGGTGCAAGAAGGTCCGTACGGACCTTCTAGGTAAACCAGAATTTTGGTTTTCCTCGATTTGAGGGAATATGTGATGATGGTGAATATTCTGGAATTATGATGTCCCCTGTGCAATAAGGTCCGTACGGACCATCTTGACATGCAAAGAGGTCCGTACGGACCAACTATGCATGAGGGTAATCATTTTCTCCGGGATTTGAGGGAATATTGTGGACTTTAAGGGGATTCAGTAATTATTAAAGCAAAGAGGTCCGTACGGACCATGTATGCTTTTTCAATTTCCTGAAAATTCCCAAAAGGTCCTTTTGTCCCTTTTTATCCCAGGAAGGCTCCTCCCTTGGTTTGGCTGAGGGTTTTGAGAGGGTTTTAAGTGCCATAGGTCTTCGAGACTGTGCTTGTGAGTCTGCGGTGTTTCCTGTGTGTTCGAAAGGGGGTGATCCAGATTGGGGTACTTATAGAAGCCCCTCAACGACGTCACTTTCGGAGGAAGTGGGGTCGTTGATAAGATAAGGGTCCTAATCTAGATCGCGTGCTGGGAGAGGAAGTGACCATGGAGGTCGGTGGGAGGACGTGGCGGTGTCCTATTGTGTGACCGTTTAGGTCAATTGGCTGGACCCTGTGATAGGATTCCTACGTATCCCTGGCGGGAATCAAGCCTGATCGTAGTTCGTGTGTGAGTGTTGTAGTGCAAGAGGACGGGAGATGTCCTCTGACTAAGACTCTATAGGTGGACGTGGTGGTGTCCTGGGTGACCGTATAGGTCGATGGCTGGACCCTGTGATAGGATTCCTACGTATCCCTGGCGGGAATCAAGCCTGGCCGTAGTTCAGAGGTCGTGAATTTGTGAGTGTATGTGGGCGTGATGGTGCCCTGAAGTATCGTGTGACCGCCGAGGTCAGTGGTAAGGACAGGGTGGTGTCCTAAGATGTGGTGACCGCCGAGGTCAATTGTGAGGACGTGGTGGTGTCCTGGGATGGAAATTTTACGATTTTCCTAATCGGGTGGTTTAAGGCCTTCCGGGCCGGAGATAGTGATTTGGGAGGTTTATACGGTCTTCCGGACTGAGTGGTTTAAAGCCTTCCGGGCTGGAGATAGTATGAAGACTTGAGTCGTCTTCTGGTTGCAGTTTGCCATGCGTGAGGACTTTGAATCGTCTTCTGGCTGCGGTTTGCCATGCGTGAGGACTTTGAATCATCTTCTGGCTGCGGTTTGCCATGCGTGAGGACTTTGAATCGTCTTCTGGTTGCGGTTTGCCATGCGTGAGGACTTTGAATCGTCTTTTGGTTGTGGTTTGCCATGCGTGAGGACTTTGAATCGTCTTCTGGCTGTGGTGGTGTCATGTATGAAAACTTGAGTCGTCTTCTGACTGCGGTTTGTCATGCGTGAGGACTTTGAATCATCTTCTGGCTGTGGTTTGCCATGCGTGAGGACTTTGAATCGTCTTCTGGCTGTGGTTGTGGAGGCATGGCTGCCTTGAGCTTTGATTGCGAGAGGTGTAGATGCCTCGTGCTTTGTCCGCTGGGGAGAAAGTTGGACTTACAATGACTGCCAGTGTTCGTCTGTTGGGGATCATTGTGGCCTTGTAGGGGCCTTTTCTGCTGCGAGGGTGACGTCGGGCTTACTTTGATGACCGGTGCTTGCGTTGTCGATGAGCGTTTTGGAGGCGTTTTGTGCCTTGAGATTTGTGCTGGGAGGTGTTGGCTCCTTCTTGCGCTTGTTTTGCCGTTGAGTGGGCGAGGTCCGAGCTTACATTGACGGCCAGTGCTGGGGATATGTAGTCTTGTACGACTTCCTTTTGACTTGTTGGGGAAGGAGCTCGGGCTTACTTTGATGGCCGGTGCTTGCGTTGTCGATGAGCATTTTGGAGGCATTTTGTGCCTTGAGTTTGTGCTGGGAGGTGTTGGCTCCTTCTTGCGCTTGTTTTGCCGTTGAGTGGGCGAAGTCCGGTCTTACACTGACGGCCGGTGGTTGAATTGATGGGTTAAGGACCATACTGCACTGAATTTGCTGAAATAGGCCTTAGGACAGCCAGGGGCAAAGATTATAAGAGCAGGAAAGTAATTTGGCCCCTCGTTGCAAGAAGGTCCGTACGGACCAACCTGGGATGCAAAGAGGTCCGTACGGACCAAGTTGATTTTTTACAGTTCCCAGATTTTGACTGGGATTAAATGCCGAGCCCTTCCCCATTCCTTCTTCTTCAGTGCGTGAACCCGAGAGAGAGAGGGAGAGAAAACCTCCATTGTTAACCAAAATCCTCCAACTTTAGCTTGAATTGTTCGCAAATGGCGGAAGGATCTCGGAGAGGTCGTCGACAACGCAGTCAAGAAGTGGTCGAGCAAAGGATGGAGCTCCAAAGAAATTGGATCTCCTTTGTTCCATCTTCGAAGAACCCGGATGTACTGTATCCGAATCCGGAGGTGCACAATCGTCGTTCTAGGAACGTCGGGGAGGTAAGAAATCCGTTCCGTTTCGATTCCTCGTCGAATTTTTTGAATGCTAGAACTAGGTTTTAGTTTTTCGCATTTTGGGGCTTTTGTTATTTGCCATGCCTTTTGTGAAATTCTTGACGAATTGTTGAAAGTTAGCATGTAAATATTGTGAATATGTGCATTTTGTGCAGAAATGTGTAGATTAGCTCTTATTTGTGAAAATAAAGTGCCTCTCTATGAAAATGCATGCTTTGGTGTTTTGTACCTTATGCTATTTATGTATGTACAATGTGGGAAAAATTCTCATGTAGGGACAAATTTTGTAGAAAAAATGTGACAGGTGCCGTGTTTCGTGACGGGTTTTGTCTGAAAGTATGTGTCGTGTAGGGACGGACTTTTCTTTTGAAAATGTGTTATGCAATGTGTACCGTGTTTTTGGTGACGGACTTTGTGGGGAAAGTATGTGCAATAATGCATGTCATGTTTTGAGTTGCATGTAAAAATTATGTGCAATATGTGCCGTGTTTCGTGACGGGATATATGTGCTTTGATTTTCTTTTGCATTAAGTACTGCGAATGACGTACCTTTGCTGTGTTTACCTGCAGGATGAGGGGCTCTTGGCTGGGAAGGCCAAGAAGATGAAGACTCGGGGATCGCTCGATGCTGTTGTTGAGTTGTGGCAGCGGATGCCCGATATTTCTGTGGATGGTAGGCCGAGTCCCAGGAGGCTGGTCTACGCTTCTGGCTTGGGCGTGTTCGTAGAGAATTTGGCCGGGGTTTCTGACACGAGGAAGAACAAGAGCGTCTTCCTTGGCCTTTCTGAGTATTGGTGGGATACCACCCACACCTTCCATCTGAGCTGGGGAGAGGTGACTGACGCCCACGAGACTTTGCTTTGCTATGCAGGGCTTTCCTTCAAAGGAGGGCCAGCTGCGGTGGCGAGATATGATTGCCGAGGATGTGCCTTGTGAGGCTGCTTGGGCTTTGCGCCTGTTCCTCGTAGGGGTCTTGGCAGGCTGTATAGTGATGTTGAGATGAGGATCACGGCCAGTATTGGGGCCTATGTCCGGGGTACCGGCCAGGTGACGGCGGAGCGGCGCGCTCCTTCCCACGTGGTTTGCGCTTTCCGAGACTTTGTTCTCGAACCACTCGACTACGGCTCCTTTTGCTCTGCTGGAGAGCTTGATTGACTTGGAGAGAGTTTGTGATATCGCTTGGGGCGAGGCAGGCCTGGCCGAGCTCTACTTCTCCTTGGACCGGTTTAGCCGAGGTGTGGCCAGTTCTTTGGCCTGTTTTGACTTTGCTTTGGAGGTATGAGTTCATTGCTGTTTTTGATTTAGCAACTTGTCGCTTTCTCCATTTTCTTTTGCACTGAGCCTTTTCTGTTTTTGTCACAGGTGTGGTTCTATGAGATTTTCCAGTGCTTCCCGTGGGATAGAGATCCTGGGGCCGTAGCAGCGTATCCCGCTATGTTAGGCTGGGCCCGCCCGGCGAGGAGGAGGAGGACCAGCAGGGGGATGCTCACCATCGCCTACGGGGATGTGCAGGAGCATTTGGAGAGAGATAGCCCGGAGAGTTTTGTTTTGTATCCTTGGGCTCGATATGAGGGTGATGATTTCGAGGGGGCTCCCCTGGTGACGGTGCAGCGGAAGATGCTGCGGGGCCTGACTTGCGACGTCATATATTTTGGAGAGCGGGTCTTCTGGCAGCATGGCCCGGGTATGCTTCCCTAGGCTCCGAGGGACCCTCCTTTTGGGATGCTTGTGATGGGACGGATTTTATACCATTATTTTCTAGGTTTCTATGAGCTTAAATTGCTATTTTCATGTATTTAGATTAGTTTTATGTAATTTTCGATTAAAATGTATTTTTGGAGCTTAATTGTATTTCGAGGGTATTTGAGTGTTTTATTTCATATTCGGATGTAATACTCTCGAGGAGTCAAAGTCAAGATCTTGAAGCGGAAGACTGTTTTGCAAATTTGTGAAGTTTTAGGGACCAAACTGCAGATCTGAACAAGTCAGTGACCAAAGTGTAAAACAAGGAATTAGGAAACTAATAATCAGCATGTGAAGAAGGCTTTGGCTGGCTGTTCGGTCGAAACCTAACGGTTTATTTTATATCCACAAGCGCACGGGCTATTGTAATAAAATTTTTGTCTTTAGAAAATATAGAAAAGATTGGGGGTAGATAAAATTTGTTTTAGAATAATAGAGAGAGCATAAACAGAAAATACTTTAATTGAAATCTTATAAAACGAAGCATTCTCGGGATTGGAAATCATACGCATATTCTTATTCATCAAATTGTCATTGTCTTAGAAATAAAATGTTTTCATAAAAAGCAAGGATGGTATGTTAAGCCTACGCTATTTCGGGCTAAGACAATAGCGTTTGTATTCTTCACTAATTATGTCCTAACTGTTTGAGAAATCCGTTTATGTTTGCCCCCGCCCTGTCACAAACGGGCATTCCGGCTTATCTCTAGCTGACCATAATTAGTAAGAATCCATTAAGGACGGAAGTCAACATACTTTCCATTAAAGGAACATCCCTAGGCCATTGAACTACTCTCGTGATCAATGAACCTAGTTTCTTTATATGGTTCCGTCAATCGAGATTCTCCGCTAGGTACTTCTCTCAATTAGTGAATCATACAAATTGGATATCGCCAAAATGTAAGGCATTTAGAGAATAATATAAAGAGATTGTTTTAGATGAAGAAAGAAGACAAGACTAAACATTTTTAAATGATGAATAAGCATGCTTTTGAGTTTCCAACCCCAAGAATATGGGGGATTACTCACAAGCCATATATAAACAGAAAAGTATAAATAGAGATTGAGTAAGAAAGACTTATGATTGCTGAGAATAATGCTTCACTTTTATTGCTTTTCCTCCAAAGTGATTCCAAGAACAAATAATGACTTTGATATTCAAACTCCTTTGGAAAATTGTTGTTATAAATCTTTGTATCTTTTATCTCTCTAATATCGATAATTTCTCTCTAAGAATTCTTATCCTAAGGCTGATTACAAGGGTCCTATTTATAAATGGGAGGAGACTCTTCAATTGGGTGCCATCAAAAGGTGCCTTTACATCTGCGATCCACGATTTGCACGGCCGTGTCAAGGATTTTGCACGGCCGTGTCCTCTTTGGCGCCGATTTTGAATTTGAATCTTGGAGACTTGCACGGCCGCTCCTAAAACAGTGCACGGCCGCTCCCGGTTTGGCACGGCCAGGTCACTTCAGGTGCTCGGCCACTCCATGGGCCAAGATGGCCCGCCATGGCCTATGATGCACGGCCGCTCCTGGTTTTGCTGCACGGCCGCTCCGAATGGTTTTCAGCTTGGAGTGCTTATTTTGCTTGGTGTTCCTCCATCCTTTCGGACCAATTAGCCCAAGTATCCTTTAGTCATAAAATGACCCTAAAACCTGTCTAGAAATGTATAAAATATACCAAAAACGTAAAATCTAATAAAATAGCAAAAGTAAGTAAAAATACTAAAAACTAAATAAAAAGTGATGATTTATTTGTGTAAAAGTATATAAAAACTAGGATAATTGACTATATAATAGTCACTTATCAAACTCCCCCACACTTAAGCCTTTGCTTGTCCCCAAGCAAACTTAGAATGAAATACGGAGAGGGAGAAAAATACGATTGATCCCTCAGAAATAAAGTAGCAAGCCCTTAAATGCCTTGTAGATAATGCCTTTATCTATCTAATCATATTTTGAATACCTTTAAAAATTTATTTTAGGAAGAAATATTTTAGGGGTATTTTTAAAGAGATAAAATGCAAGACAATAACCTAATATAGCATATATAGAATTTTGACCAAGTAAAGCAAGCTAGAAGGAAGAATCTTTAGTTTTATTTCTTGGTAGAAAAAGCTTATCACTTTTTAGAGTGATGATTTTTTTTTAGAAAAGATGAATTTTATTTCTTTAAGACGTACAAGAGAAGGTATAAACATTTATTCATAATTTAGAAGTTCCGAAGAATTGGATTACATTCTTGAATCACAAGGGTGAAGAATGGATGATGGTAGTGGAAAAATCTCGTAAAAGTCAAACAAATTTATCTTATTTTTGTACGTGTTATATTTTTGCAAAAGACCTACGTTATTTTTGATCCTTTCAAGTAGGAGACATTGTGGTCGCGAGCCCCATGTTCCTAATACTTAGATCAAGAATACTTTTGGATATTATTTCCGTTTTGGCAAGGAAGCATCGTCGGCAATAACGCCGTGCCCCGAGTTACTTAGGAGATAATATGTTTCTTTTTGCTTTTAAGGCTTGGTGACAATTGTCACTCTTTTTAGCAATAAGATAGAAGTGTTTTACTTTGACTTGATTTGAAAAAATGGAAGGATGGAAATTATGAAAGGGTGTGATTCAAGGGATGCAAACAAAAAGGTGCTTCTAAAAGGGAATAAATATCTAATAAAGATAAAAATGTACAATCTTAAAGGAATATATTCAAAGTTTGCATAAATGACCAAGCATAAAAGAATTCCTTCTAATCAAATGCATTTTTCTTGATGAGATTCTATATTGTGCTATACCAACTTATGAGGCTTTCAATTATTTCCTAAAAAGATCCCTTATACTTTTCCTTTTTATAGATTTCTAAGTGTATAGAAAATATGAGAGGAAAGATAAAGGCATTTATACTAGGGCAAATGGCAAGCATAATGATAACGATTTTTGATCATCATAGGGATTTTTTTTTTTTTTTTTTTTTTATATATATAGACTATTATACATGCATACAAAAGAAAAAAATGCAACTAAGTTAGAAAAGAAAAATTATACTAAAAAGCGATTAAATCTATCCTAGAAAGCAAGTAAAATTTAAAAACTAGAAAGCGAAAAATTAAAGGATAGATTTACCCCCCCACACTTGAAATGAACATTGTCCTCAATGTTTCAAGGAACAATGCAAAATCTAGGGAGGGTAAAGGGAAAAACTTACTAAAAATGGATCACGGGTAGGTAGGTGGTTGTGGGAAATCATCCCAATTGTTGACCCCGTAGTTGAAGATGGTGTTCACTTGCCTTTGAATCGTCCCCACACGATTTTGTATATCATTCCGGAAGTAATGAAATTCATTGTTGAAAGTGTCGAACCGGGTCATTATTTGATTGTTTTGAAGCTCGATCCGGTCAAATCTTTCATTAAAATCCGGCGGCAAAGGGGGGTGGTTGGGTTGATGTTGCTCTCCTTCTTCTTCTTCTTCTTCCTCCTCTTGGTTTGCTTGGCTTGATTGGCCCTCCTCGAGACTCATGGAAATTGGAAAGATCCATGTTTGGTGTTGATAAGTTTGGGCAAATGGGAGGATGGGACTAGGCAAAACAATGTAGGGCGTTTTACCCGGCCCTACCAACCAATTGTACTCTCCACGTCCTCTATCTGAAATCATTTGCATTACCCGTAGGGTTGGAATATCCAACTTTGTAGAACCCGAAACCGCGACTTCATTGGCGGGCACCATAAACCCAAAATGGTTAGCAAACAAAGTAACAATACCACCAATATGGATCTCTCCATTGAAAGTTGGAGAGACGATATCACTAAATAACTCGATCAAGAAATGGCTCAAATTCACCTTCCTATGAGCCCTCACCATAGACCATAACAAAAACAACTCCTTCTTGTTCACTGTTCCCTTATCTTCCCTTACAAAAACTGTACATGCATAGAATCTGTGCATAATCCGGAGAACGGGATGGATAATAGATGAGGCTTTTACTGTTCTGGATTTGAAGGTTGGAATTCCGGTTATTTGTTTCCAAAACACATTCTCCCTAAATTCTATAGGAAAATCGGTTTCAAAGTTGGTGAAAGCAGGCCAACCCAAAATTCCTTTCCCTCTCTCCATTGAAAATTTTCAGAAAATAACCCAAAAACTTAGCTAAAGGAAGAAGAAAGTAGATTACCCGAATCTGAGTTTGAAAATCTTGTAATCTTCGATGAACAGCCACTAGACACCAAAAAGCTTCCTCCTTGTACCTTAATTCGGAGTAATCCTTCTTCAATTTGTTGAAATGGGTGAAGGGTTTTGGTATTTTCGGAATTGGGGTTTTAGGAGGGTTTTTGGACTGATTTTGGTGGTGGAGAAGGGATTTACTGGAGGAATTTAGAGGTTTGAGGGTTAAGTTGTGAGTAAAAGATGGTGTAGGAGGGGGTATTTAAAGTAGATGGGGCGGAGGTTTTGAGGGAGAGAGGTTGAAGATGAAGTAAATGAGGGAGGAGGGGGATAGGCTGCGTCTTTTGACTGGAACGACGCAACTCCCCAGACGTCTTGCACGGCCGTGTCAAGTAATTTGCACGGCCGTGTCCCTTTTACTGAGTCAACACGCTCCAACTCGATATGAACTGCACGGCCGCTCCAAGAAGAGCTGCACGGCCGTGCGAACCAATTTAAACCATTTTTTTTTAAATATTTTTCCCTATAAAACAAGGTTAGCACAAACAAATATGATAAAAACTAAAATAAAATAAAACGAAAATAAAGCAAAAAATAATCCATCGGTTACCATCCCGATGATGCTTGTTTTAGGTCCTTAGCTTGACCCCTTCCCGGTAGTAGGAGATGCATGATACTTGGTTGGCCTTTTGTCATTGACAACTTGCCATTGCAATCCCTCCGGGGTAATAAGTATCTTCTGCGGTAGACATTTCTTCCATCCCGACTTCTTGGGTAGAACAAGTGACCTATAGTCTTTGCACTTTCGGAAACTCGAAGTGACCTCCATCTTTGTTCTTTTTGACTTTTTCACTGCATTGTTAGCTTTGGGACATGCAGAAATATCTAAACCATTATTGCAAATCAAAGGTTCAATATTTATGGGATCATTTTTTATTTCTTCCTTTGACTTTGTTTCCTCACCCATTAAATCTTCTTCACTAGGAATCCAATTTTCTTCGCTAGGGGTGTAGGTCTCTTCATTTGGGGTCCAATCTTCTTCACTAGGAGTATAGGCCTCTAGATAGGGATCTTCGAGAACTGGCCTATGCATACTAAATTCGACCCTTTCTTTCCCTATATTTAGGGAAAATGTGCCATTTTTCACATCTATAATTGCCCCCGCAGTGGCAAGAAATGGCCTTCCTAAAATGACGGGAATATAATGGTCTTCCGCCATATCCAAGATAACAAAGTCGACAGGGATGATTAAGTTCCCTACTCGACAAGGCAAATTTTCCATAATACCAACGGGGTATTGAACGGACCGGTCTGCCAATTGGAGAGTTATGGTTGTGGGTCTGAGTTCCCCTATACCAAGCTTCTCGCTAACCGATAATGGCATTATACTAACGCTTGCTCCTAAGTCAAGGACAGCGTTATCTATGTTCATTCTGCCAACACAACAAGGAATGGTGAATGTACCTGGATCCTTTAATTTTGGAGGGTCTTTATCTTGCAAAACGGCGCTTACCTCCTCCGCTAACATAACATTCTCATTTTCTTCTAGCCTTTCTTTTTCAAAAATTAATTTTTTCAATGGTTTAACGGCTAAAGGCATATCTTCATCTTTTCTAAAATAAGGAATGTTAACATTAATGGCATCTAGGTTATCAAGGAATTCATCATAATCCTTGCCTTTTTCTCTAGGGGATTCTGTTCCCAAACTAGTCTCAATCATCGGAGGGATTGGACTATGATTATTTCTAGGGAATTCATTTTTCTTTTCTTGCTCATTCCTAGTTTTTACTACATTAACTTGCTCATTTGGCCTTTGAGGTTGACCAGAAGACTCCCTTGTGGTCTATTCAATGGGGTAGCCTGTTGAGCTTGTTGGGTTTCTAGCATCTTATTATGCGCTGCCAAGTTATCAAACCTAGCATTTAGCAATTTAAAACATTCCCTAAATTCATTATTGATCTTTTCTTGGGAGTTTTTATTTTCCACTACAAAATCCATTATAAGATCTAATTTAGATTTAGGGGGGAAGGTACTTGCATTGTTGTTGAAATTCTTAGGTGCAAATCCCGGAGGTTGTGTAGATGATTGCGGGTTAAGAACGTTGTTTTTCTTATAGGAAAAATTGGGGTGATTCCTCCACTCGGGATTGTATGTATTAGAATACATCCCCCCTTTTTGCCCAAAAGAATTAACGAAGTTCACTTGATCGTTAGAAGTAACGTCAAGTAACTCACAGTTATCCGTACTATGTGAGTTAGACCCACATAGTTCGCATAACACATTTATACTAGCAATGGGATTGACATTAAGATTTTCAAACTTTTTCAAAAGCATGTCAACTTTAGAGGAGAGAAGAGTAACTGCATCAACATTATATTTACCGGGCGTACCTTGTTGCTGCTCCCTCTCGTTTGACCAATGGTAATGGTTCAATACAATGTTTTCGATAAGGTCGTATGCCTCATCGACTCCTTTGTTCATCAATGCTCCTCCTGCAGCGGCATCAATGGTCTCTCTTGTTTTAAAAATGAGACCGTTGTAGAAGGTGTGAACAATCAACCACTTTTCAAGCCCGTGGTGGGGGCACATTCTGAGAAGTTCCTTGAACCGTTCCCATGCGTCGTACAAAGTCTCACTATCTGTTTGACAGAAGTTAGTGATCTTTGTTCGTATCTGGGCAGTCTTGCTTGGTGGGAAAAATCGACCAAGGAATGCTTCTTGAATTTGGTCCCATGTTGTTAATGAATTCTGGGGGACCGAATTCAACCATTGTTTCGCCTTATCCTTGAGAGAGAAAGGAAAGAGGCGCATCCGGATTGCTTCCACCGTAACACCTTGAATACGTGTAGTATCACAATATTCAAGGAATGTTTGGATGTGTAGATGGGGATCTTCGAAGGCAGTGCCGCTGTATTGGTTATTCATAACCATGTGCAATAATTGCGGCTTTATCTCGAAGTTTGCCGCTCCGGCATTTGGCACAACAATAGGGGACCTAGTTCCCGGGGTACTTGGGTTAACAAAGTCCCGTAGGGTCCTAGCAGGTGTTTGCGGTTCTCCGTCCATGTGGTTTTGTAGAGTTTCTCTAAATCTTCTTAATCTTTCGTGAAAGCTTCTTTCGGGTTCTGGATCAAAGTTGTCAATGAATGTCCGAGACCGTTTCATAAACTCCAAGAAAAACACTTGAAGAAAAATTAAACGTAACAGATTATAGGACAAGAAAGCAAAATAGTAAAAATAAAATAAAAACTAAAAAAAAAAATTTTGTAGTAAAGACAAAAAAAAATAAAAAGTAAACCGTTGTCCCCGGCAACGGCGCCAAAAACTTGTTCGGTCGAAACCTAACGGTTTATTTTATATCCGCAAGCGCACGGGCTATTGTAATATAGCGGGTGCAAGTACGAGTCGATCCCACAGAGACAGGGTTTACTTAAGGGATATTTTTGTCTTTAGAAAATATAGAAAAGATTGGGGGTAGATAAAATTTGTTTTAGAATAATAGAGAGAGCATAAACAGAAAATACTTTAATTGAAATCTTATAAAACGAAGCATTCTCGGGATTGGAAATCATACGCATATTCTTATTCATCAAATTGTCATTGTCTTAGAAATAAAAGGTTTTCATAAAAAGCAAGGATGGTATGTTAAGCCTACGCTATTTCGGGCTAAGACAATAGCGTTTGTATTCTTCACTAATTATGTCCTAACTGTTTGAGAAATCCGTTTATGTTTGCCCCCGCCCTGTCACAAACGGGCATTCCGGCTTATCTCTAGCTGACCATAATTAGTAAGAATCCATTAAGGATGGAAGTCAACATACTTTCCATTAAAGGAACATCCCTAGGCCATTGAACTACTCTCGTGATCAATGAACCTAGTTTCTTTATATGGTTCCGTCAATCGAGATTCTCCGCTAGGTACTTCTCTCAATTGACTGAATCATACAAATTGGATATCGCCAAAATGTAAGGCATTTAGAGAATAATATAAAGAGATTGTTTTAGATGAAGAAAGAAGACAAGACTAAACATTTTTAAATGATGAATAAGCATGCTTTTGAGTTTCCAACCCCAAGAATATGGGGGATTACTCACAAGCCATAAATAAACAGAAAAGTATAAATAGAGATTGAGTAAGAAAGACTTATGATTGCTGAGAATAATGCTTCACTTTTATTGCTTTTCCTCCAAAGTGATTCCAAGAACAAATAATGACTTTGATCTTCAAACTCCTTTGGAAAATTGTTGTTATAAATCTTTGTATCTTTTATCTCTCTAATATCAGTAATTTCTCTCTAAGAATTCTTATCCTAAGACTGATTACAAGGGTCCTATTTATAAATGGGAGGAGACTCTTCAATTGGGTGCCATCAAAAGGTGCCTTTACATCTGCAGTCACGATTTGCACGGCCGTGTCAAGGATTTTGCACGGCCGTGTCCTCTTTGGCGCCAGTTTTGAATTTGAATCTTGGAGACTTGCACGGCCGCTCCTAAAACATCTGCACGGCCGCTCCTGGTTTGGCACGGCCAGGTCACTTCAGTGCTCGGCCACTCCATGGGCCAAGATGGCCGGCCATGGCCTATGATGCACGGCCGCTCCTGGTTTTGCTGCACGGCCGCTCCGAATGGTTTTCAGCTTGGAGTGCTTATTTTGCTTGGTGTTCCTCCATCCTTTCGGACCAATTAGCCCAAGTATCCTATAGTCATAAAATGACCCTAAAACCTGTCTAGAAATGTATAAAATATACCAAAAACGTAAAATCTAATAAAATAGCAAAAGTAAGTAAAAATACTAAAAACTAAATAAAAAGTGATGATTTATTTGTGTAAAAGTATATAAAAACTAGGATAATTGACTATATAATAGTCACTTATCACTGGCGTGTGAACCGAGGCAAGGAGAACAGTTGACTAGGCAGGAGGAAGTCATTGGAGTTTATTTTATTTTATTTTCTTTTCCCTTTTTCATTTATTTTCTATTATTTAGTTTTTAGGTTTATTTTTAGAAGGAGGAGTATATAAACTCCTTTTTAACTTTATTTTTAGGGTTATCTAGTTTTTAATTTTCCTAGAGAAAGCTCAAGAACATCCATGGAAGCTTAAAACCTATTGCTTTGAATTTGTAACTTATGAACCGTCTTGACTATCAATTGAGGTTTGACTTCTTTTTATTATTCTTCCATAATTGCAATTTTGCTTGTGCTTATTTCAAATCAATTTCTAGGGTTTTGAGAAATTGATCAATCCCTTAATCCTTTTGATTGATTATTGCTAGATCTCCCTTTTATCGTGTCGGACTAGGGTTATCATTGTAGCATCTTCGTTATTCATGTATGTGTCATCTTGAATGGTGATTAAAGTAAAATTGGCTTTAAATCTATTTGAAACAATAATAGATTAATTCCTTGATCTTCATCTCTTAGAATTTCATCAATTTATATTTAAAACCTTGATCGTGTCGGCTAGGTTTTATTTATTAATTAGGGTTTTTAGTTGAGCGTGTCGCCGCTATTAACTACTATCAAAGAAGAGATAGAGATTTTATATCTCGTGATCAAGTAATTAGGGGAAAGTACGAAAGAATCATTCCAGTGATATTGACTGATAGACAGGGATAATTTTGCTTGTCCAAAGTGTTCTTTTACATTATTATTTATAATTTAGATTTTAATTCCCGTCTTAGGATATTAATCATTCAACAAACAAAAACCCTCCAAATTGTGTGTGACTTGATCGTTTGCAATACTGTTCCCTGAGTTCGATCCTGGACTTTCACTATCTACATTATTAAGAGTCCTTGTAGTAATTTGTAGGTGTTGCGATAAAGCCTACCAAATTTTGGCGCCGTTGCCGGGATCGAATGTAATTGTTTACGGACTTATTCTGTTTCTTAATCTATTTCTTTTTCTTGTTTTCTTTTTGTTAAGTTTTTTTTTATGTCATCTTTTTCTTAACCTTGTTTGACTATGGAGGGTGATAGACAACAAATGAATTTTAATGTTTTTGATGACATGAAATCTGTGTTGGAGAATGCTTTAGGATATTTAGAGTTAGAATTTGACCTTTCTGATGAGATGAAGGAGGCGGTGATGGGTCTTGCTGATGTGCTTAATGTTGGTAAGACCAAGGCACCGAGTGAGTTTGGGGAAGAGGTCCCCAATAAAAAGAAAAAGAAGAAAAAGGTCAAGAAAAAGACTACAAAAACTCCATGGGTGGTACCCAAGAAAAAGAAGAAAAAGATGAAGGCCAAGAAAAAAACCACAAATTTTTTTTGGGATCCACCCGATTTAATCAAGAGAGGTACATATGTGTGGAAAATTGTGGGTATTTGTACTCGTGAATGTGCGAGGTGGGCCAAAGGAAGAAAAGTTAAGATCAAAAACAAGGTGGCCACTTCAAATCCCCATTGATGTGGGAATCCGGTCGGGCTAACGACCTTAACCAAATGCGCTTACCAGGAGGCAACCCGAAAATTTCTTTGTTTTTATGTCTTTTTATATTTTATATTTTTTTATGTGTAGAATTGGTGCTACTAAGGTTTTTTGGTTGTGATGTTGTGCAGTTAAAAGCAAAAAAGCAATGGAGACGGAGACGGAGACGGAAGGGAAAAATGGCTAATTCCTACGTTGAAAAGAAAAGAGAAAAAAAAAAAAAGAAAGATAAAAGGATAAGCAGTGGACAAGGGAGGTAAACATTGCCTCAATTAAAAAAAAAAAAACAGAGGGGAAGATCAATTTCGCCAAGGGCTCAGGCGCCGGCCTCAACTTCACCAGGCGGCCGCCCCACCTGGGCAATTCAAGGGCCAGATCAACTGCAAACGAGGCGGCCGCTTCAATAACCCTCAGGCGCCCGCCCCACCTTCATCAAAACCTGAGCCAATGGACTGTATTCCAAGCGGCCGCCTACCAATAAATCAGGCGCCCGCCTCACCCAGCAAGGAAAATCAAGGTCAAGCCTGGCCGGCCACTCTTCCTCGGCCTTGTCCTTGCTCGGCCATTGATGAGCATATAATTTGGTTGCGGGTTCACCTCTGAATAGAACTGAAAATCTTGACCTCCGGCATCTATGGAACATCTATAGGTTGGTTGGCAGCTGCTTTCAGCAGAGCATCCTCGTCATTAGAAGACACTGCCTCATGTCCATATACTGTTAATACGCAATACAGAAGAGTTCCTCTGCCAAAAGTTCCATTATTGCAACCTCTAGCACCATTATGGCAGGCATTGGAGTTTTGCTTTGCTCGGCCATCCTTGGTCAGCATTTAGGTCTACATAGAAACATTTGGGAGGATTGGGCCTGCTAGGGATGGCTTGAGAAGGATGAGTGAGGAGATGCCCGCCAAATGTTTGATGAAATGCTTGAGAGAGAGGAGTATATGCATATGCTATGCCGCTGCTCAGGTTAAGAAAGCCAGAGAGAAGCCTATGTCGATTACAAGGGGCTCAAAAGAGTGCTGCACGAGATCCACAACTTTAGACAAAGTAAGCTACCTCCCACACCATTAAGAGCTTCACGACAGAGGTTAGCATTGCACAGGGCCTTCAGTGGGTTAAATGTACCTGCTAGTAATAATACAGGTGACATTGAGGATCAAGTGATAGCTGTAAAGACGGTGCATCATAAGAATTCAGGAAAGCTTTACAATACCATTTTTTCCATGTCACCAGAAGGAGGAGGAGAGAGTAAAATTATCTTCTTCAAGAAACTTGATGATGAGCTCAACAAGGTTAATACCTTTTATAAGGACAGGGTAGAGGAAGTGAACAAGGAAGCTGCTTTGCTAAATAAACAAATGGAAGCTCTGACAGCACTACGGATGAAGGTGGAAAATCCGAATTTTGATCGAACCGATTCTGTGAGGCGACTTTCTATGGATTTTGATAACACACATCCCTTGAGGATTCATTCAACCGGTGGAGTTGATACAGTCGGGACTGAGAATTCAAGACTTGTAAAGACCAGGTTTAGTAATGGCCATTTTGATGAGCATACAGCTTGTGCCCCGGCCCGTGCATTTTCTACAACAAATCCTAGTACTCTCTGTAGAGAGGAAGTGGATTCCAGAGAACAGAAAGCAGATCATCTGGAGGTCCTTGATCGAGTGAAGATTAATAATACCCTTGAAAATCCAATGTCAACCATCAAAAGTGTTTTCAATGATTCCAAAGAGAAGGATTTGATCTTTA
The DNA here is from genome assembly GCA_022495995.1 of Adenophora triphylla var. japonica. Taxonomy (NCBI): domain Eukaryota; kingdom Viridiplantae; phylum Streptophyta; class Magnoliopsida; order Asterales; family Campanulaceae; genus Adenophora; species Adenophora triphylla. Next base: position 60,995 of record JAFEMH010007303.1, read on the forward strand.
ACCAATGAGAGCTAAGGGAAGTTGAAGGCAGGTTGAAACTTTTGTTTATCGAGTTCTACCGAAAGCTTAGCCTTCTGAAACACTGCAGTTTTGTGAACCTCGCAGCATTTTCCAAGATCTTGAGAAAGTATGAAAAGATTGCATTAAGAAGTGCAGCAAGAGCATACATGAAAATTGTAGACAATTCTTACCTTTGCAGCTCTGATGAGGGAACTGAGTTAAGCTACCGAGATGTCTTCCTCCTCAGCTCTGGACTTTCTATGCTTGCACTTACTACCTTTCTTATACACTTGCACATGAAAATCGATTCAAGATACCAGGAGTTTGAGAAGTATATCGAGCTGGTTCCTTTGGGCTTTAGTCACTGTTGTTCTTGCCATAGCCTTCTGCCCTTCAAAAGTATATGCAGATCCAGTCGTTTCTTTTTCATCCGTTGTGCTTTCCGCTGTATTTGTATTCCTCTCTACAAGGTTACCTTTCCAGATTTTTTTCTTGGCCGACCAACTAACCAGCCAGGTCCATGGGACCACCTATTCCGCCCCCCCTACTAGTGCTTGATTGAGTTATTTCTATCCCTTTCTTATTTGTTTTGTAGTGATGCATATGGGACTATGCATCGTTTAGTGAGGGGGTGGGGTACTGCTTGTTGTTTGTATATAGGGGTACTGCTTGTTGTTTGTATATAGTTGTTTTCTTATTTGTTTTGAAAAGAAAAAAAAATTGAAAAAAAAAAATGAAAAAAATAAGATAAAAACATGAAAAAAAAAAGAGAGGCTAAGTGAAAACTCGAAAGGGCACTTAGGCAAAAGGTGAGTGAGTGAAATACTTTCTATCGTTTATATCACCGGAGTGGAGATATAAGGGAGGTTTTGGAGTGTCGGGTAGGATCACTATGGAGTAGGAGGTTCGGATAGTGGTGCCTAGGATTTAGAAACCCTCGTTCATCTTTGGAGTTATAAGGGGTGTTGGTGCTTTTCACGAGGTAAATCTTTGTTTAAGGGTCGCAACCTTAACAATGATTTTTTTTATGAGGGTGTATGTAGTGTGAGCCAAGCGTGGGGAAAACATAGGGCATTTTTAGTTCCCCTTGGCTTTTGTGTGTGAATTTAGCTTGGATACCGTTTTATATTGGGAGTTGGTATCAAGTTAAAGTTTTTTTTTTATTATTATTATTCATTGTTTATATTTTGGTGTTATAAGGAGACGGAGTTTCTATTACTCCGATGATTTTTATTTCTCATTGACTTGTGTTGGCGGATTAGAGGAGACTAGGAATCATTTACCCTCCATGCATCTGTTTTAGACCGGTGTTAGATTGGAGTTTAGGATATTACTCAGGGACGAGTAATGGTCTAAGCGTGGGGGTAATTGATGGGACGGATTTTATACCATTATTTTCTAGGTTTCTATGAGCTTAAATTGCTATTTTCATGTATTTAGATTAGTTTTATGTAATTTTCGATTAAAATGTATTTTTGGAGCTTAATTGTATTTCGAGGGTATTTGAGTGTTTTATTTCATATTCGGATGTAATACTCTCGAGGAGTCAAAGTCAAGATCTTGAAGCGGAAGACTGTTTTGCAAATTTGTGATGTTTTAGGGACCAAAATGCAGATCTGAACAAGTCAGTGACCAAAGTGTAAAACAAGGAATTAGGAAACTAATAATCAGCACGTGAAGAAGGCTTTGGCTGGCGTGTGAACCGAGGCAAGGAGATCAGTTGACTAGGCAGGAGGAAGTCATTGGAGTTTATTTTATTCTATTTTCTTTTCCCTTTTTCATTTATTTTCTATTATTTAGTTTTTAGGTTTATTTTTAGAAGGAGGAGTATATAAACTCCTTTTTAACTTTATTTTTAGGGTTATCTAGTTTTTAATTTTCCTAGAGAAAGCTCAAGAACATCCATGGAAGCTTAAAACCTATTGCTTTGAATTTGTAACTTTTGAACCGTCTTGACTATCAATTGAGGTTTGTCTTCTTTTTATTATTCTTCCCTAATTGCAATTTTGCTTGTGCTTATTTCAAATCAATTTCTAGGGTTTTGAGAAATTGATCAATCCCTTAATCCTTTTGATTGATTATTGCTAGATCTCCCTTTTATCGTGTCGGACTAGGGTTGTCATTGTAGCATCTTCGTTATTCATGTATGTGTCATCTTGAATGGTGATTAAAGTAAAATTGGCTTTAAATCTATTTGAAACAATAATAGATTAATTCCTTGATCTTCATCTCTTAGAATTTCATCAATTTATATTTAGAACCTTGATCGTGTCGGCTAGGTTTTATTTATTAATTAGGGTTTTTAGTTGAGCGTGTCGCCGCTATTAACTACTATCAAAGAAGAGATAGAGATTTTATATCTCGTGATCAAGTAATTAGGGGAAAGTACGAAAGAATCATTCCGGTGATATTGACTGATAGACGGGGATAATTTTGCTTGTCCAAAGTGTTCTTTTACATTATTATTTATAACTTAGATTTTAATTCCCGTCTTAGGATATTAATCATTCAACAAACAAAAAACCCCCCAAATTGTGTGTGACTTGATCGTTTGCAATACTGTTCCCTGAGATCGATCCTGGACTTTCACTATCTACATTATTAGGAGTCCTTGTAGTAATTTGTAGGTGTTGCGATAAAGCCTACCAGCTTGATTCTCGGGATATGGATGTGTTGGATTTTGAGATGTATCTGGGCGGCGTGAGTGCCGATGAGTTTGTGTTGTATAGAGAGGAGTATGGAGCTTTTGTGAGGAGGAAGTTGAGGACGCCACAGGTGTTGGCGAGGGAGAGGGAGGCTGGTCCGCAGGGTCCCCCAGAGGTTCCGGTGCCTGGGCCGGACTTTACGTATGTTCGTGGGGATTCCTCGAGGAGGAGGGTGTCTGTACCCGTCCCTGAGCAGGCTCCTGCTGCCTACCGCGTCGATCCTGATAGACCGGTGAGTGTGCTTACTCTTTTCCATCTTGGCTTTTTTCTGTATTTTTCTCTTTTTGTTGTTGAGTATGACTGTATTGCTGAGCGTTTCTTTGGCTGCTTGCTTGTGCAGGTCCCGGGGAGGGCTTTTGACATGCTGACCCGCCGTTACGTGGCGATGCGGTCTTTCGCGAAGAAGATGGCGTCGAAGCTGTCTTGCCGGTCCTCGCGGCGTGTGCCGGCGTACGAGCCGATGCCTTCGAGGCATTCTGTGGATGTTCCCCCACCGAGAGCCGAGCCGGAGCCACAGCAGGAGGGACCTTCGAGGGGGCGGCATAGCATGGATGCCGGGACGTCTTCGGGAGCTCCGAGGCCGCAGACCCTTTACCAGTTCTTTCCTCAGCAGGATGCACAGGGTGAGGTCGTCAGAGCCTTCTTTCTTTGATCCTTTCGCCGGATTTGATCCTTCTGAGTACTTTGAGTACCAACCTCCGGAGGGGGCTCGGTATTCTGATGACGAGGATATGACGGGCGAGTTCACCGGGATGCCCGACTTCTCTCTTGATGATCTTGGCGAGGATGATGATGCTGAGGATTCGGACTAGGGTTCATTTGCTTTCCCTCTTTCCATATCTTCTTTTTTTTTTTAGCAACAGACATTAGATGTACCTGTAATAAAACACTCGTATTTGCATGGCAAACGCATTTTATTTTAGGATGTAATGTCATTTTGTGATTCCCGGGAGTTGTCCTAGAAATTGTTGCTATTATTTTTTTTATTTTGTGCATGCCACGTGAGCTGAGAGTGCGTTTGTGGGTAGTGTATGTTTGCCGGAAATGGCTTTGGCCAGTGTTTGGGCAGTTTGGAGCAAGGTCCTGCTGAGGACAGTGGTTGTTGTACCGTTTGCTGGGGAAATGGGTCATGGTTACAAGGAGGTCCGTACGGACATACTTAGCATGCAAAGAGGTCCGTACGGACCAACCTTGCTTTTGGGAAGGAAATAAATGCTTTCCAGTGTCTGGTCCTTCCCCATTTCCCCATTTGCAGCCATTTTCGAGCTTTCTTCCCCATTTTCTCTAGGAACCTCCATTTTTGCCATGGATTCTTCGTACGTCCCTAGAATTTTGCCGAGGCTTTCGCAGGAGAGGCAAGCACACTTCCTTGAGCAGCTGAAAATGTGGATGCGGCGCCGTATGAGGCATCAGAGACGGGTTTTCGAGGTAAGGTTTCGTCTTTGCTCGATTTGGTCTTTTAAGGAGTTGGTTCCTGATTGGGATTTGTTGCGGGCTGCCGCGAAGTTCTGGGATGTTAGGAGGCATGTGTATTGTTTCTCCTACAATGAAATGGTGCCCACCTTTGAGGATTTTCGGGCTTTGATTGGAGGACCGGAGGTGGAGGCCATCTCGCTTCCTTTGATCGGTGGTGCTGTGGTGAGCGTGAAGCTTGCAGGCTTTCTTCGTACTTCGTTGGAAGAAGTGCAGGGAATGATCCTTGATTCGGGTCATATTGATATTTCTGAGCTGCCGGAGCGGTTCATGGTTGATGAGAGTGATGTCTCTTGGGACGCATTTGCCTTGTGCGTGATGGCGACGCTTTTCCTGGTCAGCTCCCTTAGCATTTGTGATGGTGCTTTGCCAGATGTGGTTGGGCACTGCAGAGCTGGAGAGGATATTGTCCCGTTGGTGCTGGGGGAGACTCTTCATGGTATCGACCGTCTGGCGACTGGGGATCGGTTCATGAGAGGGGGAAGCCCCGCTTTGCTCACCTTGTGGCTGCGAGAGAGACTTCAGGCCATGCCCGAGGCTCCGACGTCATTTAGCTCGTGGTCATTTGCTCAGCGACCTCTTGTATTGGATATGGATCAGTCCGCCTGGGAGAGATGGATGGCATAGCTTGGTACGCATCAGATCCGTTAGTGGGTTCCCCACTGGAGGATTGAGACTAGAAGGGTCTTTCAGGAAGGGTCCTATGTTGTCAGAGTTCCAGGTTTGTCTTGGTCCTCCTTCTATATTCCGTCGCTTGTTTCCCGGCAGTTTGGGATGAAGCAGGAGCCTTTGTTGGGCTGGGATGACCTTGCTACTATGGAGATAGCTCCTCTTTGTATGGCAGCTCCAGGTGCTTTCTTGTATTTTCTGAGGGTATGGAAGTATTCCGCTTTCCCTCCTGTGGTGCTCCTTAGACGTCGGGAGAGTGTCGTATTGACGACTCAGTACCTGGCCTGGTATGAGCAGCGTGTTGGGCAGTCCCAAGTGGCTTTGGAGAGCAGGCGTGTAGCGATTCTGGGACCCGATTGCCGTAGTAGCTATTGCCTTAGGAGTGCCGAAGCCTGGTCTGACCCTCAGGATGTGACGGGAGACACTTTGTTTGACTACGAGACTAGAGTTGACCGACTGACGGGGAGAGGTCCTCTTCTACAGACTCGCAGGGAGGAGATCCGAGCCGAAGCACGGGCGAATGAAGCCCTGAGAGCTGCTGGATTATTTGACTCTACGGGGAGGACCCCTGATCTCGGACTGAGAGACGCAGAGTTGGTTTGCGTTGAGCGAAAGAAGACTCGCCGGGGACGAGGGAAGAAAGGGAAGAATGGCGAGGGGACAAGCGCAGATGGCACGGAATGACCTCCTAGGTATCCATTCATTTCATTGTAAACACATTATTTGTTAAATGTATTAAGCTGTCTTTTAGTATGTTGTGAACTTGTGAGTAGACCGTGCTTGAACTCATCAAGAAATGTTGTAACCATTAGTGATTTGTGATTTACTTTTAAAGCTTTGTCGAGACGCAAGATCTCTTGTTTGCCTTTTTTTTTTCTTTTGTGCACCTTGTCGGCGTCCATCTTTGAACTTTTCTGTTGCATTTGCGGACTGAAGCACTCTGGGCCATGACGGCAATCCCTTTTGCTTGGGTTTTGTGCTTGGCTGAGAGGTTGGATGATCCCCTGACAAGTCGTTTGATGGTCATTTCCGTAGCTTCCTTGCCCTTTGTTGGCGTCGGGCTCTTGACCCCAATTTCGCAGCTTCTGTTTGAGCTTTTTTTTTTATTGTTTTTTTTTGTGAGCCTTTGCTCGAGCTCTCTTTTATTTTTTTTCGAAGCGCGTGAGGGCAAAGACAAGCCCCTGGCTTGGAAGCAGACATGAGTCAGTCGTTTGATGCTGAGTGGCCCTAGGATGTCCTTTGATGTTGCCGCCGTCGTTTGACTTGGTCAAGGTGACGTTGGGGCGTGTTCTTGAAAAGTGCGTAGCTTGATGGAGGTCTTGATTGACATTCAAACTTTTGACTTTTTTGTGTATTTTTAGACCGGACCAATTAAGGTTGCCTACGTTCCCCCGAACTAGAGGGCTCAGGTCTGCGTAGTTCGACACTACATGGAGTGCCAAGAGATGCACAGTTGTTTTTCTTCTGGCGAAGTATCTGCGGAGTTTGCTTCCGTTGACTGGATTCATGAAGGGATTGCCGTCTAGGTCTGTCAGCTTCATGGCACCTCCGGAGAAGATATTTTGGACCACGAAAGGGCCGATCCATGTGGGTTCCCATTTTCCCAGTGGGTTGGTTCGAGTGGGAGGCTTTTCTTTGAGTACAAGGTCGCCTTCCCTGATGTCTCGAGACTTGACTTTCTTGTCGAAAGCTCTAGCCATCCTGCTTTGATAGGCTCGGACGTGTTCCATGGCTTTTAGTCGTCGCTCGTCTAGCAGAGCCAATTCGTCATGTCGGCTTCGGAGCCATTCAACTTCGTTGATGTCATTTTCCAAAGAAAGACTCTGGAGCGAGGGAATTTCCATTTCAATGGGAAGGACTGCTTCCATCCCGTATGTCAGGGCGAATGGGGTTTCTCCCGTGGGTCGTTCGGCCCGATGTGCGGTAGCCCCAAAGTGCAAGGTGCAGCTTCTCGGGCCAATCTCGTCCTCGGGTGGTCATTTTTCGGATGATCCGTTCGAGGGTTTTGTTTGCTGCTTCCACGGCGCCGTTTGTTTGTGGCCGATAGGGAGAAGATTTGTGGCGTGTGATCTTGAATTCGGCCAGCAGTCTGTCTAATTTCCCCTCGAAGTGTGAACCATTGTCTGATATGACCTCATTTGGGATGCCGTATCGGCAGATGATGTTTTCCTTGAGGAAATGCGTGACCTTTTTGGAGGTAAGTACCTTGTAGGACTTGGCTTCGACCCATTTGGTGAAGTAGTCGATGACTACTAAGATGAACTCGTGACCGTTGCTGCCTGGCGGAGCAATTTTCCCGATGACGTCAATTCCCCAAGTGGCAAATGGCCAGGGTGTAGTCATGCAGTAGAGATCGTGGGGAGGTAGATGATTGAGGTTGGAGAACCGTCGACACTTGTCGCAACTTCGGACAAAGTGGATGCAATCTGCCTCCATGGAGATCCAGTAGTAGCCCATCCTGAGAATGATTTGCATCAGGGCTCTGGCGTTCATGTGGGGACCGCAAGCCCCATTGTGGACTTCGTTCATGAACTTGTTTGCTTCTTCCTGGCTGATGCAGCGTAGGAGTGGTCCATGGTAGCGTTTCTTGTATAGCATGTCCCCAAGGATGACGAAGTGAGAGGCGAGGCGTTTTAGGGCCATGATGCTCTTGGTTTTGACCCCTCCTGTGTATGAGTCTTCCTTGTTCATGAAGGTGGTTTCCCCGTTCTGGAGGTATTGGAAGATCTGGTATGTGCTGGAAATGGCGTCGGACTTGCGTCTCTTTGGCTCTTCAGCAATCTTGCAAATCGTTGTGATTAAAACCTCCTCGGCAGCTTGGGCCTGGTTTTTCTCTCGTTTGACAACATGCTTAAAGATGTGCTTAATGTATTGTTCGTTTAATGTGTCTGCTTCTTTATCAAGTGAATCGTTATTAACTGTTTGTGTGTTAGTTAATTTATCAGTTGTTAAAGATGCAATGAGAGGATACTCGGAAAGATCGAAGCATTCATTAAGAGCATACGGGAATACATTATTGGCAATGAGTTCGTAATCTTCTGGCGTGAGGCCATCAGATGACTCGAGAGACTCAAATTCAAAGATAATGGACTCAGGATGGGTTTTGACACTGGACTCTAGGACTCGAGGGGTCAGACCAAGTTGTTCGATCATGTCCTTTTTGCTGGCAGTGGGTCCGGAGAAGGTGGCCCAGTTATTGAGTGGCAATGAGCTTGATATGAGGCGGGGTTTGAAAGCCTTTGTGTCACCGTTCCCAATCATTGCTATTACAGAGTTATCAGAAACAAAATCGATCAGATCTGGCATCTCGATTTCTTCATTGAAGAAGCGAGTGGAGAGCGGTGGCTCGTTCCAAGCATCGTCTGCGAAGTCTTTGGCTTTTGTCTTGGGCATTACTAGCTCGAATGCAGACTCGTCCCGCTTGTTGAAGGCAGGAATGTTGACAGAGAGTTTTTCGAGTTCTTCTACCAAAGAGGGGGTTTTCCCGAACCAAAATTCGTTATGAATAGTGGTGGTCATGGATCCCGGTAGAGGCGGTGTGTCGAGAAATGCTCTTCGGACGGGATTTGGCTTGAGGCCTCTGAATCTTGCCAGGTTCCGCTGGAGCTTGTCCATGGTTGTCGGCCAGCTTTGTTTGGCGCTGATCAGCTCTGTTCCCTTTCCTGGATCTTCTTCCAAGTTACCGGCCTTCTTTGTGAAGTACTTGGTCATGTCGAAGCTGTAAGGACGAAGATCGGAGATTGCGTGCAAGCCTCTTTTGTTATCTGTGGAGCGTTTTCGTGCAGCTCGCTTGTCCTCCGCAATGTGTTCGGGAGTAGGAGAGTATCCCAAGCCATGGAGGGTATTCTGTTCTTTGATATGGATGATTTGTTGGGTACCCTGATGACGTTTTCCCAAACCGAGCCCCGGGATGTAGTTCATGTGCTTCATCATTTTCATCGGGGGAGGGATCTTGTCCCAAATCAAAGGCAGGTCTATGTGGCATACCTGGGCCTTTGGGTTTTCGATGGTGAACCCTGTTAGCATCATGCCATCATCGTCGTGTTTGATCTCTAAGACCGGGACGCCGTTTGTGTCGGTCCTTTCGGTGACTACGCTATCACCGTAGATGATGGTTAGATCTGTTCCTTGGACGAACTTTACGCACTGATGGAGAGTGGATGCCACACCATTGATCTGGTGTAGCCAGGGGCGTCCCAAGATGGCAGTGAATGTGATCGGGATGTCGATGACTTGGAAATCCGTCGGGACCATTTGTTTTCCGAACCACAGGTTCAAAGTGGCTATTCCCAAGACTGGGCGGGACGTTGAGTCGTATGCCTTGATTGCATGAGTTGAGGGCTTTAGATCAGTCACTTTGATCCCTAGCATATCCATCATTTTGGATGGCAGGACGTTCATGGATGATCCCCCATCTACCAAAACCCGTGGAAGACGACGCTCGTCCGGTTGGGCATTATGTAGAGAGGCCCATTGTGGTCAGTCCCAAATTTTGGAAGGTCGAGCTACGTGAAAGTGATGATATTGCTGTAATTAACGTTGCCAATCATCTGAACCGCTTCATCAGGTGTCACTGTGATGGGAACCATGGTCAGGCCGAGGCTTTCTTCCAACTTGAGCTTGTGCGGGTAAGATGAAGTGAGTAAGGACCAGAGTGAGATGTTAGCTGAGTGCGTTTGAGCTGTGTTAGGACAGGATCTTCGGCCTTTGGGTCCAAGGTTTCGCCTTCTTTGGCATAGGGCCCCTTTTCGGTTCGTGGCTCGGGTATGGCTGGCCTTTTGTCCGCCGTGGAGGATTCACTTTGGGATTTGACCGGAACGTGTCGAACGTTCACTTCGGGCTTATGGTTTTGCTTGTCTCTCCTATTTACGTAGTGGGAGGACCCCGATTGGCGTAAGGCCGGGCGCATTTCAATTCGTCCACCGTCATGGCTTTTCTTGAAGCATCAATAGTGGCTTTGAGATCTTCCCAAGACAGGGTTGGATTATCTGAACCTTCGGGCCTTCGGTGGCGGTGCGGAGCTCGTCCCAGTGATCATGGAGCGAGACATTGCCATGGCCTTGTGCGTAGCTAGGCTTGCTGGAGTAGATGACATAGTAGTCAAACTTTCCACGAGGGTTCTCCAAGGGTTCCGGCGTGGGATCACCGGATTCATACCTCTTTTTCAGTTTTTGCTGAGAAGATGGCTTCTTCTTTCTTCGCGCACGGCCCTCTTTCATTTCATCCTGGAATTCCATTTCCGTGACAAGCACCGCAATCGCGAGCGTCCCACCAGTATGTGTTCGTTGTTCGGCGGTGATACCGGGACCTCGGGAGGCTGAATGGGCGAGGCTTTCCCCGGGGGGTCCTGCGGCCTTATGTCATAACTGCATGGCTCGTACGAGGGTAACAGGTTGACTTCTGGGAGACAATGAGAGGCGTTAGAAACTGCAGGAGCAGTCACGGCCTTGGAAGCCCCAGGTAGTTGGGTGGCTAATGTCCCGAAATGGTGCATAGCATCTTCGATCCAGGCTTGTTGTTCACCTTGGCATTTCTCAATAGCCATGAGGACCTGCCAAACTTCTTCCAATGTTGGGAAATTTCTCGGGGGTAAGGTCCCATTCTCATCGTTGTTATCCACTGACTTGGCCATGGGAAATTAACGGACTGTCCTGGTGACAGAGCTAGGAAGGAAGTTGGACCTTGCGGCTTTGACACAGGGAGACAGGTTCCCGGGTACTCTCGATCACTCTCTGTTTGCTGGAGGGGGTGACGGGCAAGGTTTAGACACAAGAATGGCCTCACGGGATAAAAGGGGGAAAGCTCACGTGGCATGCGGTTTCCGTTTCTTTTATATATTTGTTTATGATTTTTTTTTGTTGTTTTAATTTACTTAAAACATGTTTTCTCAAAGTCCTAGGTAGGTTGGAAAATATTGCTCTTCTTTTTCGCAACTATGCTAGATCCTGGGTCAGTGGAGACCATCTGTGCGGCTATAAGCCCCTCGTTTTGCACCTGTATTTCGACATCCCAGGGTGGACAGCCCCGGGCGAGGGTCCTATATGGCAAGCGGTTTCCATCGGCTTAAAATAAAAATCGAACCTAAGGACCGAGCCTGTCATGTTCGTTTTGATGCGTTAGCCATGTGAATAATGAACCGAGCCGGCCACTGAGTCAAGATCAGGTCAAGAGTTCGGCATGACCTCTCTTTACCTTGCTTGTGCAAGGGATCTGTGACGTTAGGCGTTGGCTGGGTCATATTGTCATGGCTGACGTATCAAAGACGTGATGACATGGTGTCATGTGAGCATGGATGTATATCCGGGACGGAACATCGTCTGGGTGTAGCTTCGGAAATCAAGATCAGGTCGAGATTTTAGCATGACCTTTCATCGCTTTGCTTGCGCAAGGGATCTTGATTTCTGAGCCTTGACTCAGAAAATGGTCGGCATGGTATATGTATCTAGGCTGTATGACACGGACTGGGTAAAAACCAACCTAGTCTGGACAGAGTGTGACTCAAGACTCAAACGTGCAAGGTTGACGCTTGGCTAGGATGGGATGTTTGGAATGATCCCGTGCGCATCCGAGAGGCCTAGGAAGACCAAACGGACTGCAACTGAGACCACTCCGGGATGAGGGTTGTAGTGTGCAGTGTATCCGAGGCAGCAGTGCGCGTAGCGTGCGGTGTAACCGAGGCAGCAGTGTGCGTAGTGTGCGGTGTAACCGAGGCAGCAGTGCGCGTAGTGTGCGGTCTCTAAAATTCCTTTTCTAAGTAAAACAGAAGTTTTTGAAGAATTTTAAATGTATGCACAGATGTATATTGATGCATTTTTTTTGTATTTTTATTTTTTTTTGTAAAATAAAAAGTAAAGCACGTGCACACACACACAACAGTTAAAGAAAGGGGTAAAATGAAAGTTTGACCCTCATCATTGTTTTAAAAATCTTTTGTTTTGTTTAAAAAGATTTTAAAACAAAAAGTCCCCAGCGGAGTCGCCAACTGAAATTACCCGGGATCCGTAGCTCCCGCGCATCTCGCATTCGCGGAGTCGCCGTTTTCGGGGAATGTTCGCCCGGATCCGAGAGGCAGCGCGTTCGCGCCCCGACATCTGGCTTTTATTCCCGCTTTGCAGCGTTTTCGAGTTGGAGGTGTCTCGCCGTGTTTTGATTTGTAGAGTAGCCACGCCGTTTTTATTATTAAGCCCAAAACATTGAAAAAGGGCATCAGTTTAAAAATAATAATAAACTGTTTTTGTGTGATGAGATTTTGAGTTCGGAGGTCAGATGACTCCTCGGGAAGAGAATATTAGAATCTTAGAGCTCACCCGAGTCGCCTCGTAAAAATGAGTCTTTCGGATACCCCTAATATTCTTTAAATGTTGTGTGTGTGTGTGTGTGCTTTTAAAAATGCATGCTATGTCGGATGTCTACATTGTACACTACGTATTGAAATGTATTGAAATAGTAATGGAAGGAAGCCTTACCAATGTTGGTTCGTGTCTGTCTTCCCCTGGGAAATAGTGTTTGAAGATGGAATGATGTTCCGGCACGGATCGGGATTGCTTCGGGAGGGGCCGGTTGTCTGCGGACAGAGTTTCGGCGTGCGTTGGGATCGCAGGCTGCGTTTGGGCAGAGTTTCGGCGTGCGTTGGGATCGCAGGGATCACTCGGGCAGAGGTTCGGCGTGCGTTGGGGTGGCAGGAGTCACTCGGGCAGAGTTTCGGCTTGGTTTGGGATCGCCGGTTTGACTCGGAAAGAGCCGGGACGCCTCGGGAAAGACCAGGCAAGGCCTCGGAGTACCACGAGGGGCCTCAAAGTACCTCGAGAGTGCCTCGGGGCAGCGCGGGAGCGTCGTGGGAGCGCTCGGGGAGGCTTCAGAGCACAACAAGGGGGCTCGGAAGGCCTCGAAAGGATCCGAAAGGGGGCGAGATTGCCCCGAAGGGTCTTAGAGGGGAGCCTGAAGGCTAGGGGAAGAAGAGAGAAGTGGGAGGTGTGTCAAAATGAGGAGGGGGAGCCCTCTATTTATAGTGCCAGATTTGGTGCAAGAAGGTCCGTACGGACCTTCTAGGTAAACCAGAATTTTGGTTTTCCTCGATTTGAGGGAATATGTGATGATGGTGAATATTCTGGAATTATGATGTCCCCTGTGCAATAAGGTCCGTACGGACCATCTTGACATGCAAAGAGGTCCGTACGGACCAACTATGCATGAGGGTAATCATTTTCTCCGGGATTTGAGGGAATATTGTGGACTTTAAGGGGATTCAGTAATTATTAAAGCAAAGAGGTCCGTACGGACCATGTATGCTTTTTCAATTTCCTGAAAATTCCCAAAAGGTCCTTTTGTCCCTTTTTATCCCAGGAAGGCTCCTCCCTTGGTTTGGGTGAGGGTTTTGAGAGGGTTTTGAGTGCCATAGGTCTTAGAGACTGTGCTTGTGAGTCTGCGGTGTTTCCTGTGTGTTCGAAAGAGGGTGATCCAGATTGGGGTACTTACAGGGGGTCTGACAGATCTGAAGTCCAAGAAAGGCTTTATAGCCTTCTGGGAGCTCCATGTCGTATGACACAGGATCTCCAGAGAGTCCTGTGTCGTCCGACAAGAGTGGCCTATTTCAGTGCCCTTCAGTCTGTTTGATTTCTCCTTTGTTCTCAAAGCAAACCAAGTAATTTTATTAACTATAAGCAGTAAAATATTACTATTATGTGAGTATTATGGGAGGATCACATGGCTTTAGTGGCCAAATGTGATAAATCACATGTTTATGGCCACTTTTATATAGCCATCACCTCCTAACTCAATGGAAATAAGCAAAGATCTAAACTTTATTGATGCTAATGTCACCAAATGTCCAGATCTAAGGTGGGGAGAAGTGAATATTGAAGATCCACCTCTCCACAACCTTTATCATGCAAAAAACCCAATATTTCACATAATATCTAAGAAAATGAGCATGCAAGGTGATATGAGTGTATGAAAGACTTTATTAAAGAGAGAAAGGGTTTAGTGGCTACCTATTGTAGTCCACAAGGTAAGATCACCAATAGTATGGTGTCTACCCCTTCAACACACCAACAAAGGAAGCTCTTCTTTGGATCTTGGCTTTGGTGTATGTGTGTGTGTGAGGAGGGAGGTGAGTGTGTGTGTGTGAGGAGGGAGGTGAGTGTCTCTATTTTTCTAGAGTTCCCCCTATTTTACTGATATCCTCCCTTAACTCTCCAAGATCCTCTCTAAAATGATCAGCCATGCCTTGTATTTATAGGCAGGCTGATGGGAAGACCTATGTCGTCCGACAGAGGCAGTTAAACCGCCTTAGTGTCGTCCTATGTCGGACGACAACGTACATCATTTTGGCATACTTGGGCCGAATGGATGGTAGGCCCAATGGGTTGAATGGGCTGCTGGATAATTGGACTTAATTTGCTTCTTTAGCAATTATATGAGCCCAAAATCAATTAAAAGTGGACCCAAAACATGAGTTCGGGTCGGGGTACTCACACAGTCCCTCGGCGATGTCATTTCCATGGGAAGTGGGGTCGTGGTCACAATGAGAATCCCGAGCCGGACACGAACGGCGGGGAAAGAGATGACCAAGATGGTCAAGTGGCTGGACCTCTTATGAAGAGGATTCCTACGTATCCCGTGGGGGAATCAAGCCAAATCGTAGTTCGACAAAGATGGACGTTTGCGTCCTGGGGAAATCGACCATGATGGTCATGCGGCTGGACCTTCTATGAAAAGGATTCCTACGTATCCCGTGGGGTAATCAAGCCGAATCGTAGTTTGTCAAGGATGGGGTGCCAATGAAAGGCCACGGGTTTTGTACCCGAAAAGTGACTGTTCCAAGGGGAGTCACCCCGAAGGTGGGAGTTTGTACTCGAGAGTGACTGTTCCAGGGGGAGTCACCCCGAAGATGGGTGTTTGCACTCGAGATTGACTGTTCCAAGGGGAGTCACCCCGAAGGTGGGTGTTTGTACCCGAGATTGACTGTTCCAAGGGGAGTCACCCCGAAGATGGGTGTTTGCACCCGAGATTGACTGTTCCAAGGGGAGTCACCCCGAAGATGGGTGTTTGCACCCGAGATTGACTGTTCCAAGGGGAGTCACCCCGAAGATTTGACTATTTTTCTTTGGGAAGTCACCCGCGAATTTGACTTTTTCTTTGGGGGTCACCCGCAAATTTGACTTTTTCTTTGGGAGTCACCAGCGAATTTGACTGTTTTTGGGAGTCACCCGAGGATTTGACTTTTTTCTTTGGGAGTCACCCACGAATTTGACTATTTTGATGGGGAGTCACCCCGATAATTTGACTTTTTTTCTTTGGGAGTCACCCACGAATTTGACTTTTTCTTTGGGAGTTACCCGCGATTTTGACTTTTTCTTTGGGAGTCACCCGCGATTTGACTTTTTTCTTTGGGAGTCACCCGCGAATTTGACTGTTTTGATGGGGAGTCACCCCGATAATTTGCTGTGTGGGGAATCTGTACGGTCTCCCGGACCGAGTAGTTTATAGCCATTCCGGGCTAATTTATGTGTGTCGGAAACTGTACGGTTTTCCGGACCGGGTAGTTTATAGCCATTCCGGGCTAATTTCTGTATGTGGGAAACTGTACGGTTTTCCGGACCGGGTAGTTTATAGCCATTCCAGGCTAATTTCTGTGTGTGGGAAACTATACAATTTTCTGGACCGGGTAGTTTATAGCCATTCCGGGCTAAGGATCTTGATAATGAATTGGTGAATTTTGATGATAGGCAGTCAAGATAGACTGCCAAAATTGATCAGAGGCAAAAGGGGAAAATCACCCCTTCTGGACTATGGATGTCGTCCGACAAGGGAAGTTTCCCAAGCTGTTTTAATTAAAACAGTTTAGGTCGCAAGACAGACCTAAAATCAGTGTGCCGCCGAGTCCAGAGAGAGAGAGAAAGGGAGAAAAATTTGAAAATTTCTTCCTCTAATTTCGATTTAAGTCAAGAATTGATAATGCCTCCGCGAGCGGAATCGAGGAGAAATGTGCAAAGATCGTTGTCCGAGAGGAGGAGACTCGTCGATCGGAACAAACGAAAGAAATTTTCGGAGGGCAATGGGCCTTATCTGGGCCTCGATTTTCATACTTTCACCATGGATCGGACGGGGGTAAGTATTCTAAACCATCGACCCTTCCCTTTTCCTTTCCGAAAATTGGATTTATAGGGCTTGAGATAGAATTTGGGGGAAATCGCACCCAAAGAGGAATTGCATGCTTGGCATGGAAATGCATTGTTTTGAAAAGGTTTTTATTTTTCGTTCTTTTGAAATAATTGGGTGATTTCTTGAAAAATGCACATGAATGAATGCACACATTTGTTATGAGTATGTTTTGATACCTGTGCTGTGCTTACCTGCAGGATTTGCGGACCAAGGGGTCCCCCGAGGCGATTGCGACTATTTGGGGCCTTCTTCCTGGCTCTTCTGATCTGCCGGGTAGTCCCAAGGGCCTGGTTTTTGCTGCTGGTCTTGGACCATTCTTCACTGCCTTTGGAGACTTTGGTGACACACCCAGGAGTGTGGAGCTGGTGCGGTCCTTCAGGCAGTATTGGTGGGATTCTACCCACACTTTCCATCTATCTTGGGGTGAGTCGACCATCACTCCCTATGACTTTACTGCTATTACCGGTCTGCGGTTCACGGACAGGCCCATCTTTTCGGAGGACCCTGGTGTGCTGAGCAAGGATGCTATCCAGGCATTGACTGACAAGACCCTTCGTCCGAAGGGAAATGGGGTTCCGTTGGCGGATTTGCACTCGGCTTTGACGCAGCAGTGCCATCTCTTTGCTAAGGGTGAGGCTACTGTTACGGCTGAGCAGTTGGCGAGAGCCTTTGTCTGGGCCAGATTTTCTGACACCCTGTTCTGTAATGCCTCTACGACGGCATTGACTCTTCTGCTGGAGCCTCTTCGTGATTGGAGCCAGGTATCCACTTTTTCATGGGGAGAGGCTGGTTTAGCTCAGGTGTATAGAGGCCTGGATGAGGTGAGCAGAGGCAGTGTGACCTCTTTGGATTTTTGTCAGACTGTGCTGGAGGTATGCCTTTTGTTTTTCGCAACTTGACTGCTGCATTGACTTTTCTGTCATCATTCTTTTACTGTTGCTGCACACTGAAAGCTTTTTGTCTTTTGGTTTCAGGTGTGGGCTTATGAGGTGTTTGGCTGTTATGCCTGGACTGTGCCTGAGAGGATTGCGGCAGATTTGTTCCCTGCTATCCGTCGATGGACTTTTGGAGTGAGGGAGAGCCGGAGAGTGGACGGGGTGAAGCCCCGTAAGACGGCCTGCTACCATGATACGATGATTGCCCTGAGGGGCACCCCTGCTGGTTTGAGGCTGTTCCCTTGGCATGATAGATATGGCGAGGATGTGGTTGGTGATGCTGCCCTGGTGACCAGGACGAGGAGGCTTCTGATTGGCCTGGAGGGAGATGCCCTGTACTTGGGAGAGAGGGTCTGTAGGCAGCACGGTTATGGTGCAGCCGCCCGCGTTCCTCATGATCCTCCTGCGGGGATTTGGCATATCCGGGCCTTGCCTGACTTGGAGCGGCTGCGGACCGGCATTGATGCTGCCGAGCTTTCTGATGGTGGGGACTATGCCCAGTTTGTCTTCACCCGATTGGTGACCCCTCAGGTTATGGCCGCCAGGAGGGCAGCGGGGATGCAGATACCGGCGCCTCCCCGATTTTTTGAGTATGAGGCTGGGGGTGTCATTCGCCGCTCCTCATTTGACATGTCTGAGACTCATCCTCATCTGCGGCTTCCCCGCGGGACTACTTCTGTGAGCAATCTTTTCTTTTCTGATTCGTTCAAGCTTTTAACTGCTTTACCGTCAGTATTGATTGCTTCTGACTGCCTTTTTTGTTTTCATTGAACAGGTCCCAGCCAAGACCTTCAGGGCGGTGGCCAAGGCGCTCACCGGTGCTGTGAAGATGCTGCGCCAGTTTCAGAGGAGCGCAGAGCATTGGAAGGGGAGATGCAGCTCCCAGCCCGGTGACGTCGTGCCTCCGAAGAAGAGGCCTCGGCCGGCCTTGGCTCCTTCTGGTTCACAGGCAGGCGGGTCGAGTCGGCAGCCCCAGCCTGATGACGATGATGGCGAGGAGGACCCTTATCAGCCCCCTTTTTCCACCGTGCCTGAGTGGCATGGGTATTATGCCGAGCCCCAGCCTTGGGCCCAGTATGAGGATGATGATGATTCAGACGGCGAGATCTATGAGGCGCCGGAGGGTGGCGACGATGGCCAGGAGCAGAGCAGCTCTGAGGAGGAGGTGGGCAGCGTCCAGGACGACAGCGGCTCCGAGGAGGATGAGGAGGATGATTCCGAGTCAGAGTGATCACGGCGATCCCCTTTTTCCATGCTTTGGACTCTTTTAGGGAGAGAGATTAGATGCATACACTATTTTTTGTTCTTTTGGATTGTAAAAAAAGCATTTTATTTCATTTTGTATTTTGATGGCTAAAACACTTGCTTATTTATATATTTGGTAGCTCATATGCGCGAGTTCGTCCCAAGAAAGGCACAAAATGGTGGCTTTTGATGTGATTGGGTGTTTTTGCGATTTTGTATGCATTGGATGACATTTATGCGTCTGCGGGTGTGTTGGATGTGCCGGATCCTCTCCCGTGGGCTTGATGAGCGAGGGGGAGTGTTTATGTATGATTTTCTGGTGTTTTGGACAGGTTTGGGTAGGCTTTTGAGCAAGTATTGGGCTGCTAGGGATTGCTGCAGTTGCAGCTGCTGGTGTTCCTGATGGAACTCTCCATGTCGTCCGACACAGGACTTCATGGAGCCTCCATGTCATCCGACAGGGAGAGTCTGGGGGACAGATTTCTTGATCAGCAAGCCCCCAGCATTTTATAAAAGGCAGACTCGTAAAAAGCACATTCCAGCAGTCAGAGCAGACTTCAAACTGGTCTTCTTCCCCGAATTTAGCCCCAAGATTCGACCTTTGACCCGAAATGGAGCATTATAACGACAGATCTAAGATCAAAGAACGTCAATTTCATTCCGATCTCATAGATCTAACCTGCCATCACCGTAGCAACAATAGGAGAGTTATCGACCAACGATATGGTTTGAGATGCATATGGGCATTAAAGGAGTGGGCGGTAGATTGGAATCTTCTCCGGGCTGCATCCAGGTACTGGGATTGCGAGAGGCATCTCGTTACCTTCTCGTATAATGATCTTACACCAACCATTGAAGAGTTTCGTGCGCTGACTGGGGGAGCTGAGCTCAAAGATGCTGTTTTCCCACGGGATCCACGACCCTTGACTGAGCAGTTGGCCAATTTCTTGGGATTCCACACAGAGCAGGTAACTGATCTGATTCTCAACCTGTGCTTTGTTGACCTGGCCCAGATAGCCCGATTGGCTGTATCACATCCAGAGCTGTTTGACCCATCCACGGCCATGGATATTTTTATGCTGATTATGATCTCCCAATACTGCTTTTGTGAGTATGACGGGGTATGCTCCGGTTTACTGCTGGGAGTTGTTAAACAGATGCAGGGTTCTCGAGGCACCACATTGGCTGATATCCGACCCGGGCAGGGAGAGAGAGACATAGCTCCCATTTTCCTGGCAGAGACATACCATGGGATGGACCGACTGGCTGGAGGGTCATTGCACATGGGACACGGCAGCCCAGTCTCTTATCATTGTGGCTCTTTGAGAGGTTGAGACTCATCTCCCCACCGCCTGTAGGGTAGACTGCAGCACCTTGGGTTACGCAGCAGAGGAGAGTGGCTCCGAAGGCTTCACAGGAGAGCTGGCAGAAGCGATTGGCCAGGTATACTACCACTGATATTCAGTATTGGTTTCCTGGATGGAAGCTTGAGACCATAAGCGGCAGGCAGGATGAATCTGCTGTCGTGAGGCTGCCGGGAATACACTTCTCATCGTTCAGTATCCCCTTGCTTGTTCAGAGGCAGTACGGATACCCACAGCAGGCTGTTGATGGGTTCAGAGAGCAGATGGCCCGGGATGCCGTTCTTCTTGACATGACTGATGTTCGGACCCTCAGGTTCTTTGCCAGGGCCTTTTCAAGAGCAGCTTTTCCCGCTCACACACTGATACGGAAGACCCGAGGAATCACATACCTGTCCACTATGTATCTCATTTGGTATGGGGAGCAGATGGGACCAGTTCAACACACCATCGAAGTATATTGCCGAGGGACCCTATGAGGAGACCAAACTAGCCGGGAGCTACGCGATGCTGAGGCACAGGCTGACCCAGATAACGTGATCGATGATCCGACAGCGGACTTTGAGAGACTCGTAGAGAGGAGAGCCAAGATGAGGGATGACCCTGAAGTTATGGCTCGGAGGACAGCTTTGAGAGAGGAAAGGGCTGCCTGTGCGGCGCCGAGAGCCGCGCATTGGTTGACTCACCGACTCGTATTATTCCTGAGCTGGGACGACGGGAGACAGAACTGTTTGGGATAGCTAAGCCAAGGACCTCCCGAGGACCGAGGAAGAGGAAGCAGAAGAATGCTAGTTCGGGAGTGGGAACGAGTGATTAGGATTAGGTGACCTATCATTGTATCCCTTGTTGCCGACACAGACAATTTAGATGTTCTTTGTAAAAGATATTATTTTTGCTAATGTTAATGAGTCGAGAGTAAACCGTGCTTGAACTCATCAATGAATGTATTAATGTGATGAAAGTTGAAATTACTTCAGAACTTAATCAAGACACATTTTGGTAATCACAAATACAATCAAGTTGACGTGGATTTGGTGATTTTTATGATTTTTAGACCGAACCGCGAACGGCTGCCTACGTTCCCCTTTTACAGAATGGACTAAGGGGCTCAGGTCTCCGTAGTTCGACCCAATTAACTTTGTGTTTAAGAAAGGGATAGATAGAAGGGGGACAAGTGGTGCAACCCTGTTTTTTACCTAGACCGCCCGTTTTTAGGGTTTTCAGCCTAGTTGGGTATATTATTTTAGCACCAAGCGCGCCCTTTGTTTTGCACGGACTGCCTTTTGAGAGGTTTTCAGTCTCGTCTGGGTACATTATTTTCGCGCTTTTTTTTTTCTTTTTCTTTTTTTTTCCTTATTTTTTTTAGAGGGGAAGACTCGATTCAGACGTAATAGCGGCGTAATTTGTCGCCGTTCACCGGGTGCATGAAGGGGTTTCCATCCAAATCCGTCAGCTTCATTGCTCCGCTGGAGAATATCTCCTTTACCAAATACTGGCCTACCCAGACTGGCCCCCACTTGGCCAGAGGACTGAACTGATTCGGTGGCTTTTCTTTTAGGACCAAATCACCCACTTTAATGTCGCGGGGATGCACCTTTTTGTCAAAGACCCTAGCCATGCGCTTCTGATAAGCCCGGATGTGCTCCATCGCCTTAAGCCTTCGTTCATCTAGAAGAGCTAACTCGTCATGTCGACTCTGAAGCCAGTCTATCTCGTTGACTTCATTTTCAAGCAGAACCCGGAGAGAGGGTACTTCTAATTCAATGGGCAGAACGGCATCCATTCCATATGTCAAAGCGAACGGGGTTTTACCGGTGGCTGTTCTTACTGAAGTACGGTAGCCCCATAGTGCCAAGTGAAGCTTCTCAGGCCAATCTCGACTCTTTTTGGCCATCTTCCGGATGATCCTTTCTAGGTTCTTGTTCGCGGCCTCAACAGCACCATTGGTTTGAGGGCGATAAGGGGAGGACTTATGTCGCTTGATCCTGAATTCTGCGAGCAGTTCGTCGGTATGTCCCTCGAAGTGTGACCCATTGTCGGAGATAATCTCGTTCGGAACTCCCTATCGGCACAGAGAGTTTTCTTTTATGAAACGGGCCACCTTTTTGGAGTTCAGGACCTTGTAGGACGCCGCTTCAACCCACGTGGTGAAGTAATCCACAGCGACCAATACGAATTCGTGCCCGTTGCTACCGGCAGGAGTTATCTTCCCAATAACATCGATCCCCCAAGTTGCGAATGGCCAGGGAGTGCTCATGCAGTAGAGATCATGGGGAGGCATATGGTTGAGATTGGAGAACCACTGACATTTATCGCAGGTTCGCACAAACTGAATATAGTCAGTCTCCATGGAGATCCAATAATAACCCATCCTGAGTATACTGAACATCAAGGCTCGGGCGTTCATATGTGGTCCACATGCGCCACCATGGACTTCTTCCATGACCTTTCTAGCCTTAGACTTGCTGATGCAGAGTAGAAGTCGGCCTCGGTGCCTTTTCTTCCATAAGTCATCTCCCAGAATAACGTACTGTGCAGACAACCTTTTCAAAGCTTGCAAGCTTTTTGCGCGGAGACCTTCTTTTTGTTGGGTTTTATGGGTCCATGCGCAGCGGAATTAAGCATAAAATTAACACAAAACCCAAGCCCTATGATCCGTTCTATACGATTAAATTGAATTGCTATGAGATAGAATTTACCAACCTAAATTGCTTTCCGGTCTTGAGCTATCGAACGGATAATTATGTGATTCGTAATCACAAACTTTTGATCTTCAAATCTTCGAATCTTCAACTCCTTTGGATCTTCAGATTTGAACTCTAGGTCTTTGATTTGTTGGAACAAAATTAAGACCCTCTTTTGGTAATCCACACAAATATGAATGTCGAGAACGATTCTCGGGTTGGGAATTGCTAGATTCCTAAAACTTATGGAAGAATATTGAGAGGACTTTTGATTGTGAATTTCTATTGAAAAATTCGGCTAGACCATTAGGGTTGACAGACCTCTCATATTTATACTACTTTAGTATGAATATGTTTCCTAATCGAATTAGGAGACCAGGCTGTCAAAACGCGTCTGGTGGCTAGTTATGTCGCGTGACATAACTAGCCAGTGGCTAGTTATGTCGCGTGACATACTTAGCCAGTTTACATAAACTTTCAATCATTCTTCCTTTTGTTCAACCAATTCATTCTATTTGTGTGTGACCCAATAGGATTGTATTATGTTGGCAATGAGTCCGATCATATCGACCCTCATAAGACATAAGCGGACTCTAGCAAACCATTATGTCTACCCAAATAACACAACGTAAGAGTTCACGTTTCCAATGGTACACTTCCATTTCTCCCTTTGTCTCACGATGTTATATTGAACACAAGTCATGGTCCACGTCAACTTGTTATTTGTTCAATGCTTTCTCGATCTTGAGTATAATGATAGTCCAATCATATTGGGGTGTGGCCACACGCTTTCATCATTATCACTTATCGAGGGGCCCAAGCAAAACATCTCTCTTCCGAGGGACAAATTCCATCTTGACTTATCATCCTTCCCATCATGAATCCGATCATGCCAAAGATAGCCTTTATAGATATCGTGTTAAGATACCGTTTGACTAAAATCAAACATGACTTTCATCATATGTAAGGTCATGATAATCTCAGGTCTAGGGACTAAATGAAGTGACCATATGAGATTTAATTATGACATTTGACCATGACATAAATCTCATACGGGTCAAGTCCAGTCACTTGTTCTCTAACAAGTACCCATAATTTCAATGTGCATCTCTATGCATATAATCATCATATGATTATCCATTGACAATTATACTAATTATTCTCTTAATAATTAGGGATGGAGATTATTACAATAAATATGCAAACTATATAATAATCAAATAATAAACATAAACGATAAAGATGATACATAACGGTTTTCAGTTAAACATAAATAAAGCCTAGGGCATTACACCAACAGTCTCCCACTTGCACTAGGCTCCATTTATGTATCGAATACTCATGGATCTAACATGCCCACCATGCTTCTGCCTATGCGAGGGTCTTTGTAAGTGAATCCCTTATGTCATCATCGGTTAATATTTTGTATATCTTAACATCTTCTCATTCTTTATGAATTCCTCGAAGAACGTCTAAGTGAGTGTTTGGATCACCGTTGTGATTTTGGTTCCATTGTTAGCACAAATGACACCATAATTATCACAACAAAGTTCCACGGATTAGTGATACTTGGAAAAACACTTGTAGTGTTTCCAAAACACTAAATGAAATTTTGATCCAAACTGCCTCTTTCGGCTACATCGTATGTTGCTAAAATATGGCCTTAGTAGTAGAATCAGATATAATTTCTGTTTGGAACTCTTCCAATCAAAATTGCACCTCTAATAAGCATAAACACAAATCCTAATTGCGATTTTAAAATAACTTTGTTAGTTTGGAAGCTAGCACCTATGTAACCCTTACAACAAGATTAACATCCAATCTTTCAAATCCCAAGAACGTATCCTTAGTTCTTCTTAAGTACTTTGGATCATCTTGACTGCCATCCATTGGTTCTCAACAGGATCAGATTGGTATCGACTCATCATGCTTATAGCATACGAGACGTCGAGTCTAGTACAGATCATGGCATACATGACAGATCCAAATGCCGAAGCATATGGAACTTCATTCATTTCCCTTTTGCACATCAGTTGTCATAAGACAATGAATATTGCTAAGAGAAATACCATGACCCATTGACAATCTATTCTTCTTAGACCCTTCTAAGAATCTTGTCAATGTGAACACTTTGACTCAAACCAATTTATCCTTCTAGATCTATCTCTATAGATCTTGATGCCAAGGATGTAAGCGGCTTCACCCATATCTTTCATTAAAAAACCTTTCCTTGACCAAGACTTAACAGTCTTAAGTATCGGAACTTGTTTTTCCAATGAGTAAGATATCATTGTAATAAACAATAGAAATAATACCACGCTCCCACTGAATTTCATGTATACACAAGGTTCATCTTCGTACTTGATAAAGTCAAACTCTTTGACCAATTCATCAAAATGAAGATTCCAATTCCTTTAAGCTTGCTTCAACCCATCTCATGGATCTTTGCAACATGCATACTCTGTTAGAGTTTCTTGGATCGTCAAACTATTCGGGTTGTGTACTATACACATCCTTAATAATCTTTCCATTTAAAGAAAGTCGTTTGACATCCATTTGTCATATCACATAGTCACAATATGTGATGATGGCAATTGAAATTCTAATAGACATTGGCATTGTAACTGGCGAAAAAGGGTTCTATCATAGTCAATACTATGAATTTACCTAAATCCCTTTGCTACAATCCTTAGTCATGAAAGTATACATCTTCACATCCATGTCGATCTTGAAGACCTACTTGCATCCCTTTAGTTTTTACACCTTCAGGTAGCCCAATCAAGTTCCAAACTTGATCATCAAACATGGATTGTAATTCGGACTCTATGGTTCCTAACCATTTATCCAAATTAGGAGTGGACATCGCCTCAAAATAGGAAGTAGGATTGTCATTCTCAATGACTTCCACTTTATTACTTTCCGAAACGAGAAATCAATATTTCTTGAGTTTGGATCGTAACCTATCCGATCTACGATGGACTTGTGCATCTTGAACCGGTTTCACAATTCTTTTGTGAAATTGGTTCCGTCTCTACTCTTGGATCCATATTATTTTTGGGTTCTTGAACTCTCTTCAAGATTAATTTTTACTCCCACTAGATTCTTTATTGAGAAACTATTTCTCAAGAAACAAATCGTGTAGAGCAACAAACGTTTTGTTCTCTTTTGTGGTTGTAAGATCAATTTCCGAAAATAACTTGGTTAGATTTGGTGCTAACTTATAAGAGACAAGTCTCTTTACATAAGATTCGTAACCCTAAATCTACATGAAAGACAAGCTAAGTTTTCTTCCATGCCACATCTCATGTGGGGCCTTGGGAACCGATTTAGTAAGGACTCAATTCAGTGTAACCGCATTATTTCTAATGCATATCCTCAAAAGGAAATAGGAAAGTCAAATTGACACATCATCGAACGAACCATGTCCTACAAGGTTTAATTCCTCCTTTCAGACACATCATACAATGTGGTGTTCCGGGTGGAGTCAACTCTGAAACGATTTCATAATTTTGAGATGATTGTCAAACTCTTGCCTCAAGTATTTACCACCTCGATCTAATCAAAGTACTTAATAGTTTTGCCAAGTTGTTTTGCACTTCATCTTGAAATGTTCGAAACATCTCAAACGATTCACCTTTGGACTTCGTCAGATAGACATAGTCATATCTAGATAAGTCATTGGTGAAATATGATGAAATACCGAAATCCTCCCCTAGCAATACTGCTTAATGGTCCACATACATCTCATGTATAATGACCAATAAGTCACTAGCCCTCCCACTACTTTAGTGTAGGGTGGTTTGGTCGATAATCCCAATAAATAAGATCCAAATTCCTCAAATGATTCATGGTCATATGAGTCTAAAAGTCCATGTTAATGGAGTTTAGATATATGTTTCTTATTTATTTGACCAAGCCGGCAATGCCATATGAACGCTTTGTTCATATTTTTCGGTTTAGATTTCCCATTTATATTATAGATATCTTCAATATTATTTTGTTTCTCATCGTCAAGGATATGAAGACCATTTAATGACATATGCATTACAATAAGGCATATTATTAAATAAATATAAAACTTCTTATTGAAAATAAGAAAATTATATCCTTCATCATCCATTTAAGAAACGGAAATAATACTCCTACTCAAATTCGGAACGTAGTCATACTTGTTCAAAACAAGTACTACTTCACAAGGCAAAGTGACTTCATAAGTCCCTTATGGCTAATGTTGCAACTCTTGCTCCATTCCCATGCATAGGTTTAATTTACCTTATTTGAGTAGCTTTCTATTCTTTGTTCCTTGCACATTTAAACAAATGTGGGATCCAATCCTGTATCATATACCCAAGAACAAGAAGTCGAAAGGAAAATATCTATCATATAGATACTTGAAGTAGTAGCAATCATATTGCCCTTCTTCACCTTTTAGGCCTTCCTAATAAGCCTTGCAACTTTGCTTCCAATGACCAATCTTATTTCATTGGTAGCAAACTGCATCCTTTGGAGACACTTTAGGTTTAGCCTCTTCGGCTTTGCAACTTTTGCCTTAGGTTTAGCAACCTTTGCTTTACCTTCTTTTCCTTCCTTTATGAACCCTTTTCTTGTGTCAGCCATTAACACAATTTGCGGATTGCTCCTTCTTTCATCATATGAATTAAGAGCCTTCACCACAACATATATATTTTGCCTAGTTTGCACTTGGAACATTTCCCTTTTTGCGTTATGCTAGAACAAAAGCAGTTTCCATGTGTTCAAGGTTCTTCATAAGAGCCTTTAAATATGGTGGCAAATACAAGGCAAGCAATATTGTCAGAATCATCAATATGTTTCTAATGTTGCTTTCTTATTTGCCCTTTGCAACATTTGCAATGGGTTCAGTAGGAACAGATTCATCAAGAACATACACATTATGTATTGTTCCTTTCGAACTTTGTCCTTCATAAGGACGAATCGCAATTATCATTATGTAATGCTACTTCTACAACAAAATATACAAATTATATGAACACATATTGATATCAACACATTTATCATTTAAGAGCAAATAATGTATTTTACAAATACTCCCACTAAATCATACACCTTCCAATGCAAATAAGCATAATATGCATTTAATGGGCTAAGATCCAACTTTAATTTAATCTCAAGTACGCTATGGCGCACCTCTTAAGATTAAACTAATTAGGTAGAAAACATCAATCATATCGTATATGACTCTTAGGGCTAAGATCCAACTTTAATTTAATCTCAAGTACGCTATGGCGCACCGCTCATGATTAAACTAATTAGGTAGAAAACATCAATCATATCATATATGACTCTTAGGATCTTTTATGAGATTTATTTAAGACATCATATGTCCAAGCATATTTTAATCTCATCTTATGCCTTGGGTCCAAAACCATTTTGATAACCCAATTAAGTTCATCCATTTTAAACGTATAGGAACCAAAATTTCCTCATCTTGCTCGCAAACGGAATAGAATCAAAGCACCTTGCTATGGCAAGCCCACCCAAAACTTATCCGAGTGGTCTCAAGTGTTTTAATCATGGATTGGCATAAAGAACTTAAAAGTTAAATGAAGGTTCTTTAAGGTAGATTATAAACATATCAGCAAAGATAGTCACAATCATGCACCAGGTAAGTTCCCAGGAAGATAGGTGAGCCACAAGGACTACTTAAGTACCAACTCTTCCTTAGACAGAACTCTCCTAGTCATGCACAATTAGAAATCAGCTCTGATTTGGCAACATAATCATTACCTTTTATAAACAATCAGTTTCCTTTTAAATTTCGCGTAATTATGACTTGTTTCCATAAACAATCATAAAATCCAAAATTTAAATCTAAACATATTAGGAAACTATAATGCAATGTTTCAACTAAACATTTTAGGAAATCACAATTCAATGTTTCAACTAAACATCTAATAAAATTCTTAACACTTAAGAACAAATAATTCATGCATCGCAACAATTAATAAAAACACATTTAAATTAATTAAGCATGCATCATAAACAATGAATTAATCTAGCATAGCCCTATACATTTTATTTTCAGAAATTTATAGCATCCAGATTAAGACATAAAACATCTCAGATTGTAACACACAATCACAGAATAGCAGAAAAATTAAACAAACTGATTCTGCCCAGATCCGGCTTATTATGTCGCGTGACATAACTAGCCAGTGGCTAGTTATGTCGCATGACATAACTAGCCAGATTACCAGATTTCCACATGTGGCCTACTATGTCGCGTGACCTAAGCAACCAGTTCGCAGGATCTCCGGATTCATGTAATTCAGATCACATGACAATTAAATCATATAAAACAACCCTTTTACAGATTTAATTCATCATAATTCGAAAACGATTTTCACATTGTTTCACATAAACAATCAAAATTCTATCGCATACAAAAACATGCAACGAACATATAAACAATTTATATAATCATTCTAGCATGTTAATTCAAACTTAACCATACGAACAGGGCTTTGATACCACTGTTGGGTTTTATGGGTTCATGCGCAGCGGAATTAAGCATAAAATTTACACAAAACCCAAGCCCTAAGATCCGTTCTATACGATTAAATTGAATTGCTATGAGATATAATTTACCAACCTAAATTGCTTTCCGGTCTTGAGCTATCGAACGGATAATTATGTGATTCGTAATCACAAACTTTTGATCTTCAAATCTTCGAATCTTCAACTCCTTTGGATCTTCAGATTTGAACTCTAGGTCTTTGATTTGTTGGAACAAAATTAAGACCCTCTTTTGGTAATCCACACAAATATAAATGTCGAGAATGATTCTCGGGTTGGGAATTGCTAGATTCCTAAAACTTATGGAAGAATATTGAGAGGACTTTTGATTGTGAATTTCTATTGAAAATTTGGCTAGACCATTAGGGTTAACAGACCTCTCATATTTATACTACTTTAGTATGAATATGTTTCCTATTCGAATTAGGAGACCAGGCTGTCAAAACGCGTCTAGTGGCTAGTTATGTCGCGTGACATACTTAGCCAGTGGCTAGTTATGTCGCGTGACATACTTAGCCGCTTACGTAAAACTTTCAATCATTCTTCCTTTTGTTCAACCAATTCATTCTATTTGTGTGTGACCCAATAGGATTGTATTATGTTGGCAATGAGTCCGATCATATCGACCCTCATAAGACATAAGCGGACTCTAGCAAGCCATTATGTCTACCCAAATAACACAACGTAAGAGTTCACGTTTCCAATGGTACACTTCCATTTCTCCCTTTGTCTCACGATGTTATATTGAACACAAGTCATGGTCCACGTCAACTTGTTATTTGTTCAATGCTTTCTCGATCTTGAGTATAATGATAGTCCAATCATATTGGGGTGTGGCCACACGCTTTCATCATTATCACTCATCGAGGAGCCCAAGCAAAACATCTCTCTTCCGAGGGACAAATTCCATCTTGACTTATCATCCTTCCCATCATGAATCCGATCATGCCAAAGATAGCCTTTATAGATATCGTGTTAAGATACCGTTTGACTAAAATCAAACATGACTTTCATCATATGTAAGGTCATGATAATCTCAGGTCTAGGGACTAAATGAAGTGACCATATAAGATTTAATTATGACATTTGACCATGACATAAATCTCATATGGGTCAAGTCCAGTCACTTGTTCTCTAACAAGTACCCATAATTTCAATGTGCATCTCTATGCATATAATCATCATATGATTATCCATTGACAATTATACTAATTATTCTCTTAATAATTAGGGACGGAGATTATTACAATAAATATGCAAACTATATAATAATCAAATAATAAACATAAACGATAAAGATGATACATAACGGTTTTCAGTTAAACATAACTAAAGCCTAGGGCATTACACCAACACTTTTAGCCTACCATCCTCTTCTGTCGGGAACGAGGCTTCGCCATGCTTAAGGTACTGGAAGATCTGGCTGTACCATAGGTCATCAAATTTTTCTAGCTCAATCTGACAACAGTAGGCAGGGTTCTCGTGCCTCCCAACTCTGAATGGCTTTACTAACTTTCCCTCTGGAATTTCCACCAAAGAGGCTAAAGTGGCCAGGGCATCTGCGAACCTGTTCTTGTCCCTGGGTAGGTAGTGGAACGTGACCTCCTTGAATTGGTCGATCATGTCCTCCATGTAAGCATAGTACATTTCCAAGTACTGGTCCACGGTTCTCCACTTATTGGATACCTAATTTATGATTAGCTGAGAGTCTCCGTACACCTCCAAACTTTTTTGACATTTCGCTCTAGGGCTGCCTCGAGGCCAGCTATACAAGCTTCGTATTTCGCGGCGTTGTTGGTAGCCGGGAAATTCAACTTGATAGCTATGGGGGTGTGCACATCTTTTGGATCAACCAACACCATGCCGATACCGTTGCCCCTTTTGTTGGCGGCACCATCAAAGAACAACTGCCAACGGTCTGTACCCACTATCATGAAAATTCCATCGTCTGGAAATTGGGGTTCGAACTCGGGCGCTTCTGAGCTTGGGAAATCTGCCAAGTGGTCTGACAGAGCTTGGCCTTTGATTGCCTTGCGGGTTACGAACTTGATATCAAATGCGATTAAGAAGAATGACCATTTCGCAAGCCTTGATGACAGAGAAGAATTACCAAACAGGCACTTGATGGGATCCATTTTTGACACTAGGTGTACTGTATGCGCCAAGAGGTAGTGTCTCATTTTGCTGACCACCCATACCAAAGCTGCACAGGTTTTTTCTAAATCTGAATAGTTCAACTCGCTGCCCTGAAGCTTCCGGCTGACGAAGTATATGGCATTTTCTATTTTTGAATCTGGCTTTTCTTGTGCGAGCATAGCTCCGACGCCGTATTCGTAATCACAAATATAGCAACAAGGGCTTATCCTTATGTGGAGGACACAGGATTGGGATGGACTAAGTAGGCCTTGATGGTCTCGAAGGCGCTTTGACATTGTTCTGCTCCATTCAACCTCTTAATTCTTCCCGAGCAAGCTTGAAGATCGGCTCACGTAGAGGTTAGCCGGTGGATGAATCGGCCGATATATTGGAGACGGCCCATGAAAGCCTTCACCTCTCAGAATCGTCGCTGGTGGCTTCATCTCCATGATGGCTTTAGTTTTCTTGGATCGGCTTCAATTCCTCGTTCGCTGACCATGTATCCTGTAAGCTTTCCTCGGACTACGCCAAAAGTGCACTTTTGCTGGGTTCAACCTCATCTCATGCTCCCGCAGCCGGTTGAAGAACTTCCTCAGGTCGATCAAGTGCTGACCATCTGATCCTTTGGAATGAATAATCATATCATCAACATAGACCTCGATCTCCTTATGGATCATGTCATGAAAAAGTGCCATTGCCCGCTTGGTAAGTGGCGCCGGCATTCTTCAGGACCAAGGGCATAACCGTATAGCAGAAGGTTCCCGAGGGCCGGTGGTGAAGGCAATTTTTCCCCGATCTTCTTCGGCGACTTTGATCTCGATTGTAACCCGCAAAGCTATCTACAAATGACTTGACTTCGTAGCTGGCGGTAGTGTCCACCAATAGATCGATATTGGGCAAGGGAAAGTCATCCTTTGGGCTAGCTTTGTTTAGGTCTCTGAAGTCCACACAAACCCTGACTTTGCCATTTGACTTGGTAACCGTCACTATGTTGGCCAACCACTTGGGGTATTCGACCACTCTAATGAAACCCACTCTGAGCAGCTTCTCTATTTCCTCTTTGACCTGGAGAGACCATTCTGGCTTGATCCAACGAAGCCGCTTGACCGTAGCCCGGCTTCCTGGGTCCAGGGGTATGCGGTGCTCAACAGTTGAAGTGTCCAACCCGGGCATGTCTTTGTAGGACCAGGCAAATACGTCCAAGTACTCCTTGAGCAAAGCAATGATGGCTTCCTGTTCTTCCCTGGCGAAGAAACTGCCAATCTGTGTCTCTTTGGGCTCTTCAGTAGTTCCCAAATTCACTGTAGTTAATACCTCATCGGCAGCTTGGGCCCGATTGTTGTCTCGGTCAAAAACCTGCCTTATATTATCATTTAAAAAGTTTTCATCTAAAAAGCTCAAGTCCTCTCTTTCAAATGAATCATTATTATACCACTTTTAAGTCATTAAGATTTGTCTTAGCTTAACTTATCATTTGTTAAGGTGGCAATTAAGTGGATATCGCAGAAAGGTCAACCATTTCATTCAATGCAAAAGGGAATACAGAGTTAAAAGTACACTTCGACATTGATTCATCAGCCGTGAGAGTATCAGACCTATCATAGAGACTTCTAACTTCGGATAACAAAAGACTCTGAGGACCGACTAGGTACAGTGGACAGACTTGTAGACTCAGACACACCAGGGCGATGGGCTGCCCGTAGCTTTTCCATCATATACTTCCCAGCCGGCACGGTCTCCTTCAAGGAGACTCCAGCCCCTGAGCAGTGCATTTGTCGAAGTGCCGACGAAGGTGCCCACATGCGGATCAATCTCTTTGTCCCCACCCAAACTCGACATTACCACACGTAACCTTTCACTCCGAGCCAGCCTGTGAAGATCTCATGTACATAATCATCCCTTGGTCCGAAGGTCAACCATGCCGAAAGGATCTTTAGCAACAGTACTCGGTCATTAGGCCAGGTGTCTCTTCAATGTAAGTCAATCAACGGTGCTTTCCATCAACCGCGGATCAGCCCCTAGCGGTTTCTCGATAAATCCGCTTCCTCGAATCGTAGCCGCCAGACATTCTCTCGCCCATATCGAGGTCTTCGGTGTAGTTTCGCCGACTACCCCAATCACAAGTGCTCGACCATACGATAGACCTCTCTTGAACCGGCTGAGCCAATCAGACTTCCCATAAAGTGGTATCGGCCTTTCAAGAGTAGTCCTTGGACTACTAGGACAAATGTTAGGATTTGTTGGGCATGATAAACCCCTTGAGCAGGGTTGCTTTTCAAAGTAAGACCTTTGCGCCTTCCCGAGCTAGCCCTCGGGCACACAAAATCATTCACCTTTTCTTTGACGAAGTATTTTTCCAAAGAAGGGTTGATAAGGACGGAGATTAGGTTTTGACATATGGCTTTCCAAAGAAAGCACTAGCCTTCCTCTTTTTCGCGCTTTCAATCCCCGTCGGCCTCTTTGTCCTTTGGGGGTCTTCCCAACATACCCCCGTACCTTCCCCGTCCTTTTTCAGCCTTTTTAATTCCTCAAGCTCGTGAGTGCCCCGCCGATGTCCTTCCAAGGCCAAGCCCCGAGATGTAGTTCATATGTCTCATCATCACCATAACGGGAGGAATTTTATCAAAGGAAGTTGTCGTCAATCACGCAGTATCCGGGCTTTGGGGCTCGAATCGAAACCGCTCAACATCAAGTCAGCTTTACCGGTGTTTGATTTCCATTACCGGCCTTCCCTCATCATCCGTGCCCTCGATGGTAACACTCATTTCCATAGATGATGGTCCGCCCGCCATCTTGGACGAATTTCGACGTATCGATGCAAGGTTGAAGCGACCCCATTGGATTCATGGTGAAATCACGGACTTCCTAGCAAAGCGAAGAAAACCGATCGGAATGTCTATCACCCGAAACTCAACTACCAGAGGTTTCGGGTCGAACCACATAGTCAACGGTATCACACCCAAAAATCTTTTCTAGATGTGGAATCATACGCCTTTATGGCTCG
The DNA here is from genome assembly GCA_022495995.1 of Adenophora triphylla var. japonica. NCBI lineage: Eukaryota > Viridiplantae > Streptophyta > Magnoliopsida > Asterales > Campanulaceae > Adenophora > Adenophora triphylla. The sequence goes on from JAFEMH010007303.1 coordinate 94,925, forward strand.
GGTCGGATGGCTTCAAATCGTTGGCCCATTATTTACCGTACTCCATCATTCTCGTGTGCAATACGTTCATAGCTGAGCCGTTTGTCCACCATTACGTGGGGAATTCGGCGTCCATCTAATCGAATGCTGATGTGTAGGGATTCGTTAATGGCTCGCTCCATATTTTGGCAAATCCAATTCCGTAAAGGTGATGATATTTCCGCATC
>JAFEMH010007304.1:0-95126 GCA_022495995.1 Adenophora triphylla var. japonica
TTGATCTTTCTCGCTCAAGCATCGGCTTCTGGCATCTCGGTGCGAGGGATTCTCGTGCTCTACTATCGAACCGGCCAGCCCCGCATATCTTTGTATGACCATGCAAACACGCCGACGTATTCTCTCGAGCAAATTTCAATCAATCCGTCCCTTTCAACCCCCCGGAAGAAGCTTCCAATCTCGTGTCTCTTTAGGTTCCTCAATAGTACCCAAGTTCACACTTATCAAAACCTCCTCGGCACTGGGCCCGGTTTTCCTCTTTTTCCGAAACCTCGCTTAAAGATTTCTTTAATGTATTGTTCGTTAGTGTGTTTGCATCTGTTCAAATGATTCATTATTAACTCGTTGTTAAGTTTTGAGTTAATTTATCATTTGTTAAGTCAATAAGAGGATAATTCGTAAAGATTTGTCATTTCATTCAAGATAAGGGGAAAGATGACATCGATTACATTTTTCATAATCCTCGTGCGTGAGGCCTTCGATGACTTCCGAGGACCGGAATTCAAGATTCCCGACTCAACCGAATAGACAACGTGTTGTTTGACACGACCGGGTTGAGGAGGACGGGTACCAATCCAAGCTCCGTGATCATTTGTCAGTCGATCGGCTATCGGCCCCGAGAATGTCTCCCAATTCTTCAATGGCATTTCGTTTTAGTCACCAAAGTGCGAGGATCAAAATGACTTTCACCATCGTCTCCAATAACGGCAACTATCTCATCATCTCGAATCAAGTCGATCAAGTCTCGGGATTTGTGCTTCTTCACAAACAACTCTCGCAAACCCCACCGATCGTCTTCATCAGCCGGGCAGCCTTCTATCCGGCTGATCTTTGGAAGAGCTAACTCAAAGGCGGAGAAGTCCATTGTCCCGTATGCCGACCTTTTGACACCGGCCGGATTTCCTTGAAGACGTACTCATTCTCGAACGGTAGTGGTAGCCTCGTAGGTCATTCCTACTGGTTTCCCAATTCAAATTGGCTTTATACTTTTCTAGGAACGCTTCTTTGATCTCGGTCCCAAGTAGCTCGGGCCTCGGTTTCACATGCAGAACCACCTAAGAGCCGAACCTTTAATGATAGCCGAAAATGATCGGCCATTTGTTGTCCGTGTACAATCTTTGGCTCTCATGGCAAGAATGTAGCTTTCAATGTGAGTCCTAGACACCGCCGTCGAACTTTTCAATTTCTCGGCATTCGGAATTTTCGAGGGAGAGGGACAACTTTGTTGGGATCACTGATCCGGCATGCCGTCCTCTTTGGTGTCTATTTCCCCAAACTTCTCTTCAGCATGGACCTAACTTGTTCCCTTAGCCAAGCCACGTCGAGCCTGGATGGTTTAGGATTGCTCGATTCCCGAGAAGGCTTATCCGACTTGGGTGGAAGGACAGCTGGTGGCACAGTGGTAGCCGGTACCAAGGCTTGGGGATCTGGGAGGGGAAGTAAGTGTAAACTTGACTGTGTCCCGTGTTCCCGTGAGATCGGCCTGAGGCATAGGAATTAGGCTCATAATTTCCGAAGTAGGAAAGGATACGGAACCTCCCGGGGTCCTCGTGGGCAAAGTTGGAGATGGAAGATCTGCGTGTGACATGAATCGAGAGGGTCATTGAGCTGATTTTGAGGCCTAGGAAATGCCCGGGATGGCCCATACCGAGGAGTAGGGAGCTGAATCCCATGGGGTAATGCAGAGGCCGCGTAACCGGGATAGCCGAGGCGTCGCTTTCGTTGGTAGGGGACAAAGCTAGGTCTCACTTGAGGAGGTGAGGGTGTTGGGATCTCCGATGGCTTGAGATGTTGGAAAGGACCGAAGCAGGGGTAATCCCGGATAAGTGGATCGTATGAGGATGGAGGAGGGCATCGGGTTATAGGCGGACGGAGCCGAGATGGCCGCTTCAAGGCTCATCTTCTATCATCACCAAGGAACCGCTTGGCTCGACCACTATTTGAACTCCATGACGACGAAGCGCTGCGATGAGCGTGGCTTGCTGCTTCCTCATGGGCCTTACGATCGTTTTCCAGGCTAAGGTTAGCTCTTCTTCCCTAGTCATCTCTGGTTACCCAAACCAAGACTCAAGTTGGTCAAATCGGCCATTCCCTCGACTCTCCGAACCGATGAAACCGAGGATTCTCGCGAACCTGGCCCGAGGATTCTCGCGCTAACAAGTCGCCGACCCGTGTTCTCACCCACTTCTTTCTCGCCGCGGGAAAGGGATAGAAAGGTTTAGACTTGGGGTAGGTGTTTAGCCGAAGGCTCAAAGTGCAATATGCAAATTAGAATCTTCAAGTTTACTTAAAACAAGTTGTCTTTTATTAATATCTATTTGGTTGGAAAAGGGGTTCTCGCCCTTCTTTTTCACAACTACTCTAGATCCCGGATCGCCGGGTTCCGTCACTACGTCTATAAGCCCCTCGTATTCCACTCTCGTATTTCGACCTCCCAGGTGGACAGCCCCGCGAGGGTCCTATAGGCACGCGGATCCCACCGACCGAGAGTAAAGAACGCTCCTATCGGGTCTAGCGGGTCATAGACCTTTCAACGCACGAGCGATGCGGATTATAGTCAAGGCAATACCGGAAAGTCTCGCTCTCTCGCTCGACTGATCTTCGATGCAGTTTCGCTTGAGCGAATGACGGCTTTTTGACTTTCGGTAATGTCCGAGAATATAATAGGCATGGGCCTGGGCGGCAAAAGCCGATGACACAAATACACATTGAACTTCGCGTTGCATACGCAGCCGCCGAGTCCTAATCGAAGTCAATGCTAGTCAAGATCTTGCCAATTTTTCCTTGTCGGAATTTTGGCGTAGCTTCGCTGAGCGAAAGATCTTTTATTTTGGCAAAGACTTGGTCTTGACTCTTACGCATTCCGTGCGGGTCAAGGTCAATAGTAACAATGCCTGAGTCAAGATCCCACCGATTTTTCCTTGCTCGGAATTTTCACACTTCGCTGAGCGAAAATCTTGGTTTCCGTTATGAGCTAAGGCTTCGACCTTTACGTGGGTACGCAACTGGGCTATATGACACGGACTAGACCAAAACCAACCAAAAGTCACGGATTTTTGAAACGTGTGACACCTGGACCGTGCATTGGTCGACACCGGGCCGCCATGGGAGGTTGGGATGATTCCGTGCGCGCCGTGAGCATCGTAAGGCCGTCCGTGATCGCACTGAACCACCCTGTTTGAGGGACGTGCGTGCAAAAGTGTACATGATATATCAAAGTGCGCGTAGTGTGCGGTCTCCTAAAATTGTTCCTTTTTGAGTTAAAACAGAGATTTTCATAAATGTGTTTTAAAGGAATGATTTTCTGGGGGAAAATGCAACACATAAGCATCGTAAATTTTTCTGGGAGCCCTGGCCCCATGGAGCCGAATAGCCCCAAGCCGCTAGGACTCGCCATTAACCATGATTTTTCCCCGGTGGAATTGCCACCGAGGTCGTATGGTCGAATCCCATGAGGATTAGCCGTACGACCGCATGGATCAATTTTCCAAGTTCCACTCCTTTTGCTATTTTTTCAAGTTGTTTCCCGTTCAAAGTATGCACAGATTCCAAGATGCAAATGATGCAATGCATGGTAAAAGAAAGCAAGCACGATTAATGAAATCGGCGATGGGAGTCTAACCCGCTCAAAGGGAAAAGCTTTTTGTATTTTTTTTCAAAAATTTTTTTTTTTCAAAAAGGGATACTGGTACGTGGGATTGTTAAACCACCTTGTTATCCCAAGCCCCGGGTTAGGGAGCGATACAGGAAGGGTAAGTGGGGTCCACCTATATACCAAGTATCGACTTTTGTTTTGAAAATAAAGCTTTTCTCCTTTTCGGGATGATCCCCAAAGAGTCGCCAAACCGTGGAATGTGTGCCCAAAATTTTTTGTTTATTGGAATTCACGCGAGTTTGAAGACATCCGAGTTATTTGAAAACGGAGTCGCCACGCCATTTTGATTACCTCAAAACTTTGAAAAAAAGGTTTTATGGGTTCTGAGGTTGTTACCCCTCGGGAAGAACGCTTACGTTCACCCAAAGTACCTTGCTCTTGGAGCAAGTCTCCCTAGATTTCATTAATCGTGTTTGCTTGCGTGCTTTCTTTGTGTGCATGTGTTTGAAAATAAGGGGGAATGTCCTAAGTTATCTTCCACGTACAAACCATTTGTTGGTTGTCGCCGGGATTCCTTGGAATTTATGTATTTGGGATTATGATCCCGTCCTCATCTTATGACTTATGATCATCGCATTTTAAACCTCGGGACCCTCGGGACTTGCGTGATCGAGAGAATGACTTCTTTGGGTCAAGATGAGGTTCTTTAGGAAGGAATGTCCTTAGCCCATCAATCCTACGCTTTTAAGACGGTCGAGCTCGTATGTAGAGGCTTCATACTCATTCTTAAGCGATAATCGGAGATATAGGGTTCAAGGTTATCCTTTTCCTAAAGAAATCATGAACCTTAATGGAAGGAACGATGCAAAGATGAGAACTTTTACACCGGTCCGTTCCAAGGTTGGGGGAAAGGGGAAATGCATGATAAAAAATGACTCTTTAATGAAAAGATGACATTTTGGTTTTAGCAAATGATGCTTTTTGATTTAAAGAAATGATGTTTATGCAAATGATGCATAAAGATTTGATTTTTATGCAAATGATGCATCAAAAGGGGTTTTGATGCAAAGGATGCATTTTTATTGAAAAGATTTGATCTTTTATATGCAAATGATGCATAAAGATTACATTTTTATTGGAAAATAGGGATTTTAGGTGCAAAGGATGCACCTTTATGAAAAAGACTACATTTTTATGACAAATGAGGTCTTAATGCATGCAAAGGGGAAAGGGGTGATAAAGATATGATCTTTATGAATAAATGCCAAGTCCCAAGCAAGATATATGAATGCAATGAGCAAGTATATCAATTAAAATGCAAGGTTAGGCGTGCGAGGTTACCAATCGTTTCCTTCGCTTCTTCGGACGGAGCTAGGAGGAGAGGTTCTTCTTGGGTCTTCAAGGAGGAGGGAGATGGTTTCTTCGAGCTTCTTCTTCACCTTCTTGGACTTCCAGCCTCCTCGGGGATCTTTCTTCGTATTATGAGAGTATTATGCTTCTTGTGGATGATTAAAATGGGTAGAGAGGGCTCTATTTATAGGGCCTGATAAGGCTAATGAAGCCGTGCGGCTGTGCTCTTTCGCAAATGAGGCCGTGCGGTCTTATCCACAATGACTCAAAGATTCTAGAACCATGCAAGGTGGCATCATTCTAGAAGCTTCCTCCTAATTAAAAAAACGTGTTTCTTAATTAGAAGGATTCCCTTCAGCCTTTATTTAATTCTGAAAAACATAGCCCGGAATGTTTCCTAACGCCGGGAAGGTCCTGGGGAATTACCGAAACTTACCGAAATTGCCGAAATTTAACCTAAGGCATGAGCCGTATTTGGGTACTGGGGCCCCTCCTAAACTTGTTGCCTGGATTCATTTGGGACCGGAGGAGCCAGCTCAACAAAGATTCAAAATCTCCGTTCGACTCACCGTGAGGAGGAAAGCTTCCGGCACCTTCTCCGTCGCCCTAGTTCTCGTTTTTTCCATTTTTATTGTTCCCCCATTCTTGTTGGAGTCCTTTTATCGCCGGGCCGACTTCAACCTTGGGGCTCTTACCATTCTTCTTTTCTTTCCTTTCCTCAAGAAGAGCGACGTTGTATACCCTTCTCAAACAACTCCCGTCGAGCCGCGACCGCTCGGACCGTGAGCTCGTAGTCCATGCCTTCTCGAGGAAATACCACTTCGGAAGCAATTTATTACCTCTCGTCCTGTGAGGTCTTCCTCTATCTTATCAACCATCTCTTTGAACTTGGTGAAATAGCTCATCGAGCTTTCATTCTTACCCCGCACCAAGTTATTCAACATCGCGGACGGTTATCTTCCGAGCTCCCGCAATGAGAAGCGGTCTAAGAATTTTGTTCTCAAGCATGCCCAAGTAGTGATACTACCAGCCACCAAACCATTGAACCAAGTTAAAGCCGCCCCAGCAAGTGTGCTTAGGAGAGCTTTGCACATGCTTGTCATCCTCTTACTGGGCAACAAAACACATAGTAAAGGCTTCCTGCATGTGATATGCGGCTCCCGGCATTTTGTCGACCTCAGCAGTACTTCTCCGTAAGAGGCAACCTCCGAAAAGTAGGGAGGAGGTCGACTATCTTCGACATTTCTTTCTTCAGAAAAAGGTCGAAGAGCAAAGTCAATCTCGCTCAACCTTTCCCCGTCCTTCTTTTTTCTTTCTCCTCTTCCCATTGTTCCGAATTTCTTTTCTTCATCAATAGCCATTCTCTAGCATCGGGTCTTTCATCTCCCTGAGGGGAGCAGCACTGACCTCCGGCCTTCACTCTCTCCGGGGGAGTCACCCCGCTCTACTCCTTCGTCCCCTCGCGCAGAATTGGTCCTTTTTCGATCTTATTGGAGATCTATGTCTCGTTACTTCTTTGAGGCGACCTGCGCCTCAAGAAGCGCAGATCGCGCGACTCGCGCCTCGTGATCTCCATGTGGCGACCCGGCGCCTTTCCCCCCTCTTACAGCAACCTATGCCCATTTCGTCTCTTTTCAGACCCCGATCTCGTGTTCGGGCTCGGGAAACATGTCTGGTTTCTATTGGTCAAGCACCGGAAGTCCTCAAATTACCGATTGAGCCTCCCCGCTTCGTCGTTTCAAGCTACGAGGCTAAGCTCCTTAAATCGTTACTCTACACATGAACTATGCAGTAGGAGCCTCGGGACGTACTATTCTCGCCCTCCGCCGGCTTCGTCCCACACCTTCGTTTGGCCTAGCACTCCTCGGGCCTCCGTCGCCCGTTGAGACTTCGGGAGGGAGCAATCCTTTCGAACGTACCGCGCCTCGGCCTGCCGCTCTCCGCTCCTCCTATGGCTATCAAGTCAGCCAAAATTTGGAGCTCGCTCTAACATCATTCCTTCTCTGCTCATGGGGCCGGGTGGAGGGACTTGCCCCTCAAGTTTCCAACATTCGCCCGGGAGCATTTCGGGACTTTCTCTGGAGGAGGGGTGGGAACTTCTTGCTCCATCCATATGCTCTTTTCCCTCTCCTCGTGTCGTGCAATCCCCGCCGTCAACGACACTAGTACCGAGCATGTGCCTACCTGGGCCATGAGGACTATTTAAGCAGTGGGGGAGGAGAGGCAAGTCTCGAAGTTTTCAAGCATTGACATTGGAGATTTCCTGCGTTTGTATTTGGGGTTGTTGTTCACCTCAATGAATCTCCTTTTCAGAAGCATCTTTCAACATGCCCCGTCCTGGGGTCACCTACGGTCAGAAGTCGACGTTGAACTTTTTCTGAGGTCAAGCTTAAGCACGTTTCCCGGCAATGGAACCAAACCGATGCTACACAGAAATAAAAGCTTATCAATCTTTCCTCCACGTGGCAGACCGATCACCTCCGGCTCCTTGACCTCAAAAACGTAACCCACCGTACTCAGCCGTGTGATGTGCTCCTCCCTGGCGAAGACGCCGGCGCGTGAGAGTAAGATTTACCATTGCTTATAGTTTCTCAAAATGTATAGGAATGAATGAATTCCCGATAACAAAATGCGCAAATACCTTTTCTCAACCGTTTGGGTAGTGATGAAGTATTTATAGATCAAGAGTGATGTATTTTTGGAGAGGCGACATGTGCTCCGTGGATTGTAATGCGCGGGGCAAGCAAGTTATTGGTAATGGGAACGTGTCTATAACCCGCCCCGATTTGTAGGGACGTGGGTTATGAGAATAGTTCGCCAACCAAATACACTTTTCCAAAGTACACTCAAGTCGTCACTTGTTAATTTAGAGGTCGAGGTCGCCACTGTGGGAATGGTCGAACCCGAATTCTGCCGCGGTAGAGCATGGTTCGTACCCGAATTGTAGCATGGATCACGAGGTCGGACTGCTAGGTCGGGACCTCGTAGGTCGGACCATGGGCTTAGTCGATCGACGCTTGAGATGGGCTTGGGCCTTGCTCCGACCGCCAGCCTATTGAGAATGTGATAATCAAAGCTGGATGTAATTGGGCTTTACTTGCTTGGCCCAACTCGGCACTTTTTGGTATGTTCAATTTCATATTTCGAAAAAAAACAAACAAAAAAAAAATGGCAAAATGCCCATTCTTTTCAAACACAATGCATACATGCAAATCTCAATTTCAAATGTCAAGAACATTATTCAAATCATAATTTTCGAATTTTTCATTGCAATTTTCGAAATAAAAAAAATTTGGCAAAAATGCCCATTTTTTTTTCAAACAAAATGCATATTTTGATTACCCACATACTCACTACAACATGCAAAGCATCAAAATCCAAGGCCAAGAACATCAATTTTCGAATTCTCAAAAAAAAAAATCACCAAAAATCAATTTCAAATGAAAAATCGACAAAGGGATCGAAAAGATTCAAAGTATACCGTTCGGAGACTCGGATCAGTGGCCCAATGTTGCCACGCATCGGGGTAGGGCTCCTCCGCAATCGATTGCGAAAGAGTATAATGTCTCCTCATTCGAACGAGCTCTAATCGCCTCTCCGCGACCGGACCGCGTCCTTGGCCTTGAAAAGCAACTCCCCCGTGTTCCATTGCTTGAAAATCGAAGAAAATCGGAAGGATTTCGAGTTTTTTGGCCTTCAATGGCGGCTTGGGCGATTTTTCTCTCTCTCCCTCGTAATGTTTTTGAAAAAACTGACTGGAGAAGAAGAAGGGCGTTGGCCCTCATTAAAACCAATTCAGGTCACGCTCCTATCCGCGCGGATGGTTTTGAAGGGTCAAAAAGACCCTTTTGCCCTTTAAAATTTCAGTACTCTGCAATTTAGTCCTCAACTTAACAGAGTTAACCAAAGTTAACCAAAGTTAACCCCCTCTTCAAAAGAGCTTCACGGCAGTAAAACGTAAGTCCGATCTCCCCGAGAAAGATAACGGGATCCCATATCTTTCATCAATTTCAATCACGGCAGTAAAACGTAAGTCCGATCTCTCCGAGAAAGTTAACGGAATCCCGTTTCTTTCATCAAAATCATTCCCCGGCAGTAAAACGTAAGTCCGATCTCTCCGAGAAAGTTTACGGAATCCCGTTTCTTTCATCAAAATCATTCCCCGGCAGTAAAACGTAAGTCCGATCTCTCCGAGAAAGTTAACGGAATCCCGTATCTTTCATCAATTTCAATCACGGCAGTCAAACGTAAGTCCAATTTCTCCGAGAAAGTTAACGGAATCCCGTTTCTTTCATCAAAATCATTCCACGGCAGTAAAACGTAAGTCCGATCTCTCCGAGAAAGTTAACGGAATCCCGTTTCTTTCATCAAAATCATTCCCCGGCAGTAAAACGTAAGTCCGATCTCTCCGAGAAAGTTAACGGAATCCCGTTTCTTTCATCAAAATCATTCCCCGACAGTAAAACGTAAGTCCGATCTCCCCGAGAAAGATAACGGGATCCCGTATCTTTCATCAATTTCAATCACGGCAGTAAAACGTAAGTCCGATTTCTCCGAGAAAGATAACGGAATCCCGTTTCTTTCATCAATATCATCAACGGCAGTAAAACGTAAGTCCAATTTCTCCGAGAAATATAACGGAATCCCGTTTCTTTCATCAAAATCATCAACGGCAGTAAAACGTAAGTCCGATTTCTCCGAGAAAGATAACGGAATCCCGTTTCTTTCATCAAAATCATTAACGGCAGTAAAACGTAAGTCCGATTTCTCCAACAAAGGCTAACAAAATCCCCAGCGAAGTTAACGGAATCCCGTAAGCCCGTTTTCCTCAGCAAAGGCCAAAGGAATCCCTCGATTCCACCCTCAGCAGCCTCTCGAACTACGAAAGGGCTTGATTCCCACTAGGGATACGCAGGTAGCCTATCATTAGGTCCAGCCACTCGACCAAAACGGTCACCCTCTTCTTCGGCAGCAGACAAAGTCCACCGAAAGGCCATTTCAAATCAAGATTCGAGGCACCTAAAACGCCATCATCAAGGTCTGAGGCATCTAAAACGCCATCATCAAGGTCCGAGGCACCTAAAACGCCATCATCTCCAGGTTGACGCCTCAAAATAGTCATTCCAGGGTTAAAGACCCGAACTACGGCCGGCTTGATTCCTCTTAAGGATACGTAGGTAGCCTATCATTAGGTTCAGCCATCCGACCGAAAATGGTCATTCCTATCCCCAGCAGAGCGGATAGCCATCCGACCGAAAATGGTCATTCCTATCCCCAGCAGAGCGGATAGCCATCCGACCGAAAATGGTCATTCCTATCCCCAGCAGAGCGGATAGCCATCAATGGTCATCTCTTATCCCCAGCAGAGTTTCTTTCCAACAACCGACTGCAGAACTCGCTCATCAGGTTCGAGGCACCTAAAATGCCATCATCTCCAGGGTTAAAAACCCGAACTACGGTCGGCTTGATTCCCATCGCTAGGTTCAACCACTCGATCACTTGATCATCCTGTCAAATATGGAGCCTTACTCTTATCGACGACCCCGATTCCTTCGAAAGCACCGTCGCCGAGGGGCTACTGTAAGTGCTCCAATTTGAGTTTGTTAGTATTTTCGTTAGAAAATTAACGAAAGTTTTAACATTCCTAACATTTCTAACAATTCCTAACATTTCTAACCAAGTAAGGGTAGATTAGGGATTGCCATTTAAAGATAAACCAAAGAAAGAATCTCAAAAAGCAAAAGAAATAGAAAAAACCCGAATTAGCAAGCTGAAAAACATAATCGCTTGATTTTTTTTGAAAATATTCTTTGTGTCCAAAGCCGCACTGCAATTAATGAACAAAGGCACGCCGCAGTCTTGTCCGCGCGGAGGATTTTGTCATTTCCAGAGGGCTATAAATTGAGCCCTCCAAATACGTAAATAAGGGAGAAAAAACATTTTCCACAATCGCATTCCTTGGCGAAAATAGAGAGAAAACAAAGAGAATTATCTAGAATTGTCACCTTTTTCTCAACTATTCACCCAAAATCACACTCACTCAAACACTCTCATATTCAAGCCTCAAACACTCTTACATTCAAGCCTAAAACTCAAAACACAAAGAAGATTGGTAAACCCTCCTTCTCCTTACCCTAAACTCCTTCATTCATGCATGCATTTTCAAACTCCAAAATGTAGTTTGTTCATCTTCTTGCCTTAGATCCAAGAAGATCACCATGGAAGTTCATCTCCATGGATGATCTTCTACAAGGATCAACATTATTTTCAAAGTGTTCTTACTTACTTGCAAAGAAAATACATTTTCAAAACCCTAAAAAATCATTTTCATACATCAAATCTCTTTTTCAAAGGATAAAATTCCCCTTCCCAAGCAAATGAAGTGCTTAGTCCTAATGTACCCCAAGGATGGTTTGATATAGTTGATTCACCACTAAAATGTCAAGTGATCACTAATCAAAACCTAGGGAAATGGGGACAAGCATAGATGCAAAACCCCCACTTAAAATCATGTTTTTCTTCCTAAGAAAGTTGCTGTCCAGTAGCAATTTTCTAAGACCTCTGTCCATGGTCTAATTTTTTCGACACAGATAAACTTGAAATTTGGTGTTGACTACAAAACACTTTTTGTAGAAATTATCTAGAGCTTTCCAGACATATTTTTACTTTATTTTTTGCGTGAGTAAAACTCCCTTTTTCAAATTTTCTTTTAAAGGTCAGTTCCTCAGTTTCTGGAAGTCCAGATTTCATATCTGAGATTTCCAGAAGGTTTTGGGTCCTCAAATCATCTCAAAAATGGAAAATCCTTTCACTAAAATCTTATTTAAGGTGTCTGGAACAACTTTCATTCTCTGAGTTTTCTCAGATTATGAAGTTTTAAAGCCCTTAAATCCATTTCAAAATAAAGTGTCCACTGCCTTTTTCATTCTGGCAGAAATGGTTTTCAACTTTCAAAAATCTTTTGAGCCCCAAAACTCAACCCAAAAATCACACCAAAAATCATGGGATTTGTTCAAAGACTAATAAAGAATTCCCAATTTTTACTTTTCTGAGTTTCAACTTATTTTGGTCAAAGTAACACACACACACACACACACACACACACACACAAATGATTTTAAATGTTTGGAAGACTCGTTTTACGAGGCATTCCGGGTGAACACTAACGTTCTTCCCGGCGTGTAACGTGACCTCCGAACCCAAATCTCTTATCTCGGGCATTTTTCAAAGTTTTGTCCCTTAAAACAAAAATGGCGTGGCGACTCCGTTTTTCCGGTTTTTATTTGGTTTTCAAAGAAACGAGAAATCGAATATTTTTCCGCGAGTTTGGAAAATTTCAACATCGTCACAAGGACTGGTCTGGGTAGTCGGTAAGTTGAAGCATTATATGCAAGCCCACCCTGTGAACTTGGTCTCAAAAATGAACCCCATCAAGTACATCTTCGACAAGCCTTCCCTCTCGATGCGTCTAGCAAAGTGGTCCTTCTTCTTAGCTGAATACGAGATCAGCTATGTGACCAGAAAGGCCATCAAAGGTCAAGCATTGTCAGACCATCTGGTAAATTTTCCCATTAATGAGGATCGCGGGCCTGAACCCCAATTCCCAGATGAAGGGATCTTTGTAGTCGAGCCAGAAAGCCGATGGCAGCTTTTCTTTGACGGGGCTGCTAACAAAAGAGGAAATGGCGTAGGGATGCTACTGGTCGATCCGAAAGATGAGCACACGCCCATAGCCCTTAAGTTGAACTTCCCTGCCACGAACAATGTTGCCGAGTATGAAGCCTGCATTGCTGGTTTAGAAGCTGCTTTAGAAAGGAATGTCAAGGAGCTTGAAGTTTATGGAGACTCAACCCTGATCATCAACCAAAGTCTCCAACAAATGGAAGATCATGACCCTAATCTTCGCCAGATCATGCCTATATGGAGGAGTTGATCGGACAGCCGTAGAAGTGACTTTCCACTACTTTCCAAGGGAAAAGAACAGATTCGCAGATGCCCTAGCTACTCTAACCTCACTGGTAGAGATTCCCGAGGGAAAAGCCATAAAACCCTTCAGAGTGGGTAGAAGAGAAGCCCCGGCTTTCTGTTGTGAAGTAGACTTGGGACCTGAGCCTATCAAGGAACCCTGGTACAATCAAATTTACCAGTTCCTCAAAGATGGAGAGTCAGCTTTAATAGACGAAGAAGGTAGACCAAAAGAAGGTGTCAAAGCCAAGAGCTTGCAAGCCCTGAAAAGGTTGGCCTCCCATTATGTCATTTTAGGAGGCAACCTGTACAAGAAGCGGTACCAGGGACCACTCCTCCTGTGTGTCACCCAAGAAAGGGCCAGAGAGTTGATGACCGAAGTCCACAATGGTCCCTGTGGTCCTCATATGAATGCTAGAGCCCTGATGCAAGTGATTCTCAGAATGGGTTACTACTGGATTTCCATGGAGACAGACTGTGTCCAGCATGTTCGAGCGTGCGACAAATGCCAATGGTTTGCCAACCTCAACCATCTCCCGCCTCATGACCTGTACTGCATGATGACTCCTTGGCCGTTTGCAACTTGGGGTATTTACGTGATAGGGAAGATAGCCCCGGCAGGAAGCAATGGGCATGAATTTGTGTTAGTAGCCATCGACTACTTCACCAAGTGGGTAGAGGCCAAGTCCTACAAGGTCCTCACTTCCAAGAAGGTGGCCCAATTCATCAAGGAAAACATAATGTGTAGATACGGGGTGCCCAATGAGATCATTTCTGATAATGGGTCGCACTTTGAAGGAGACTGCGATAGGTTACTGTCAGAATTCAGAATCACTCGCCACAAGTCATCCCCATACGTACTACGTACTAACGGAGCCGTGGAAGCCGCTAATAAGACGCCGAACGGATCATCCGGAAAATGGCCACCCGTGGTCGTGATTGGCCCGAAAAGCCGCACCTGGCACTCCTGGGGCTACGCGTAACGTCTCGTCGTAACACCTACGTGAGAAACTCCTTTTGCCCTAACTTACGGGATGGAAGCAAGGTTACCAGGAGTTGGAAATCCCGTCATTAAGGGTCCTCCCGGAAAACAAAGTGTCAACGAAGTAGAATGGCTACGTAGCCGGCATGATGAGTTGGCCCCTGCCGACGAAAGAAGGCTAAAAGCCATGGAGCACACCCGAGCCTACCAGTAGGCGAATGGCCGCAGCATTTGACAAAAAGGTTAAGTCCAGGGACATCAAAGAGGGTGACTTAGTGTTAAAAGTGAAGCCCCCTACCAGAGACAACCCCCTGGGAAATTGGGAACCCGTTTGGATCGGCCCGTATGTGGTGCAGAAGATACTATCAGGAGGAGCCATGAAGCTTGCAGACCTGGACGGCAATCCCTTTGTCCACCCAGTCAACAGTGATAAGCTCCGAAGGTACTATGTATAAAAATATATATATATAAAACAAAAAAAAGAAAAAATCTTAGTGGAAAAAGAGTAATACCCAGCTAGGCTGAAAACCCAAAAAAGGCAGTCTAGGCAAAAAACAGGGTTGCACATGAAAAAAAAAGAAAAAAATCTTAGTGCAAAAAGAGTAATGCCCAGCTAGGCTGAAAACCCAAAAAGGGCGGTCTAGGCAAAAAACAGGGCTGCACATAATTTTTTTTTGAAAGTTCACCAGAATGAACTACGAAGACCTGAGCCCCTTAGTCTTTCTTGTAAAAGGGGAACGTAGGCAGCCATTTATGGTTCGGTCTAAACAATAAAAAAAAGAGGGCGATTAAGTCTCCATGAAATGCGTCCTAAACAATCAATAAAGGGCATTCAAGTTTTCATAAAACGGGTCCTAATCAATAAGACATCTGAAATTTCCATGAAATTGTGTCTTGATTAATTTCTAAGATAATATCTCTTGTTCATTACAAGTTAAAAACTTCTTGATGAGTTCAAGCACGGTCTACTCTTGACTCTGCTAACCTGCTACAAAGATCTAAAATACAATAAAATGCCTAATAAACTACTGTGTTTGCAAAATGGCAATAAGGGAATCCTAAGAAAAGATCTGTCAGTCGTCATTCACTGAGTCTTCTTTGGTCTTCTTCCCTTTACCTCGACCCCGTCGAGTTTTCTTTCTTTTCTTCTCCATGATGTCGGTCTCCCTCATCCCGATCTCCTCACTAGAGCCTCCATTAAACCCGTGTCAAGAAGTGCCCTCTCAACACGGGCACGAGTCCGCACTTCCTCCCTCTGAGCCTCAGTCAAAGGAGCGACTTCAGAAAGCCTCTTAGATCGAGCCTCCATATCTTTGATAAGGTCACCCGACTGGTTATGGTGACTCGCCTTCGCCCGCCTCCTCGTAGTCCTACTCGAGTCACGCGCGCCCCAATAAAGTCCGACGCCTCTCTCCCAGTATGACCTGAGTTGCTCCCATCTCCCTCTCGTACCAATCCAAGTAGACCGTAGTCAAGATGGTACTCTTCCTGCTCCTGAAGATAGCCCTGGGTGGGAAAACGGTGTATGTCCATGCCCTCGAAAAGAATGAGGAGCTAGCTGGATCTCTCATATCTAATGGCACCACCTCCATGGTATGGATGTCCACCCAATTGCCCAACGGCTCCTGTAAGGCCCCGAAGTGCCTAGACACCAAACAGGGTATGTAGAAGGATGACCAGCAGAACCCTGGAACCCTTACCACATAGGACTCCTGAAATGTCCTCCGGGTCTGCAACCTCCAGTGAGGTACCCACCAGCGAATATCCGAAGTGGATAACCTAGCCATCATTAGCTCCCAGTCACCCTGGTCCTGCTGTCTAGGTAAACCCCTTCGAGAAATCACCCAAGGGCACTGAGTCGGCAAAGCCCCGAGCCTCTCCTGCAGCCATAAAGTCAACGCGGCCGGACTCCCAGACCTCATGAAACGGTCTCCTCTAGCCATCCTATCGATTCCATGCAGGGTCTCACCCAAAACCAATGGGACAATGTCCTTCCCAGCCCTGCAATCCCTGACCATGTCCAAGAGACCACCATGACAGATCCCCACGGACTCAGCAGTGAACAGGGATGAGAATATGCACAGGATAAATGCATCCATAGCCACCGTGGTCGTAGCCATATCTGGAGACCCGAACCTGCCCGGGATATCAGAAAGGTCAATCCTGTCCGGAGCTATCATCATCCCCTCAGCCTCTCCCAGAGATATGTGCAGAAAAGATGCAAGCTTTGCCGCCACCGACACATCTCCGATCAGAGGAATCGATATTGCCTCGATTTCTGGACCCCCAATCAAGGCTCGGAAGTCTTCGTAGGTGGGGACGATCTCATTGTATGAAAAGCAGAAAACGTGTCTCCGGACGTCCCAAAACCTTGCTGCTGCTCTCAAAAGGTCCCAATCGGGTGGAAGATCCCTTAAATGCCATAAAGATTTGATCTTGAAAGAAGAATCAAACAGCCCCTTGTGAGATTGAAAGTTATATCTCACCCAAGAGTGAAGATCAGACAGAAAGCGGTCTCTTTTCCCCCTTTGCAATCTAACGGGTTTCTCCATTGCAAATGATCAAAGTTGATGTTTTTTGGTCACAAATATGCTCTGGGAACAGTTGGGACAAGGCTAGAGTGAAAATGAAATGAAATGGCCAAGCCTTGGTTTTATTTGAGAAAAAACCAGTTATGACAGAACTTGCAGCCGTACGGCCTCTTTTGCTCTCAGGTACTGACCGCACGGCTTCATTTGCCTGATGTGAGAAAAATCTGCAGCAACCAAGTTGCTGCCCAAAGGGAGTTTTCACTCCATTTTTCCAACAAAAACTTGTACACAAACATGTCCAAAGACCATCCAAGCAGTTATATTCAATCAAAAATCATTTTGGCCCAGTTTCAGCCCCAATTTCAAGCAAAAGACTGCCCCAAGGCTCAAGTAATGTGCAAACTAATAATGCATAAATTAGAAAAGCAAATAAAACAGTAATACGTTGTCTTCGCCCCATCGGCGCCCAAATAAAGTAAAAAATAAACAAAATGTGCATAAAACTGTTCATTGTTTGTTTTTTCCTCATAAATCAATTCTAGAGACCTCCTAGGCCTTCGATTCCTCATCATCACTGCTCAGCTCATAAAAGCTCGCCTCCCTCATCAAGTACTTGCTGTCGCTCACATCAGAAAGATGGACATTCTCATGCTCGTACTCAGCCAGATGCTCCAGGATGCCGGCATTGGGTCCCCGTCCCCGAGGCATGGCACTAGAGGAGTACTCTGAGGCCGATGAAGTGGATGTCGTGCCCCTGATGTGCCTCCTTTTGTGCACGGGCTCCTGCACGTTCACTGCAGCTTTTGAAGCGCAAGCCACTTTCTTCACAAGGGACCGGCACACATCTTTCCAGCCCCTATTTTGCCTGACCAAGTCGTCATAAGTGCGACCTGGAACCTGAGAAAAAGAGAAGAGAAAATCTCAGAAAATCTCAGAATCAGAAAAAGCAAAGAAATCTGAAAAAAAAAAGGGGAAAAGACCCTAAAAGTGTACTCACAGTGCTGTCCGGCGGCAGAGTATACTGGGGCTCCCTCGTGTCAGGGACAGGTATCCTAAACCTCCTCGGTACCCCATTGACCACATAAGAAATGTGAGCAGGAGGTATCGGCGGGTCAGTAGGCTCAGCCTCCCCATACCCCTGAGTGACAGCCAACTTCACTAGCTTCTGTGGCGTCCTCAGTCGCTGCTCCACAAAAGTAGCATAAGGGGTAGCCACGTCAAAATACTCCTCAACTGCTACGCCTGCCTGATACCGAGCAATGTCCTCCGCCGACCAATCCCTGGGCTGCAGCATCCGTGCTGGAGGATCATGAGGGGTAATGGCATCCAATGGAGGGATATGGCCATGCTGCCTAGAGAAACGGTCCCCCAGATAGATGACATCACATGTCAGCCCGGTCAACCACCGTCTCTGCCTCGTCATCTCCACGGCCTCTCCTAGCAAAATCTCTGGATACCTCCCCCAAGGGTAGAAATCCACTCCGTCGTGCCCATCCCTGTTGATGACTGGCCTCACCATCTTGTAGTCAAAGGTGATCCGTGTCTTCCTGGTGAACTTGTCCCTAGCATCTCCCCTCCAGCGGATCATGGCGGGAAAGATGGTAACATCGCTCTGCTGGTTCCACGAAAAGAACCTGATCACCTCGCAAAACCAGACCTGCATGTTCAAAACATCAAAAGGTCATTTTCTCTCATAAAAGACTCAAAGACAGAAAAGAAAAGAGAAAGGAAAGAAGGTGAGAATACCTCAAGAGCAAAGGAGAAGCAGTCCATCGAGGCAGCCTTATTCCGGCTGTACATATCCAGGGAGAAGTAAAGCTCCGCCAATCCGGCCTCGCCCCAAGAGACCGTCCCAATCCCATCTACATCCTCCAAGGAGTCCAGAAGGCAAGTCATAGCCAGCGTCCCAGAATTGGCAAAAATGGTGACTCACAGCATCAACCACACAAAAGCCCTCGCCAGCTGGTGGGCCGTCACCTCATTAGCCGCAAATCCCTGCATGCAGTTCAGGACTCCCACCTCCACATTCCTAGTCTCCATCCCGAGCCCCTTAGGAATAAGCTCAAACCCAACCAAAGCTCTGAACTCCTCTGCCGTAATATGGTTCCTCCAGGTCATAGGCCTCCCGGTGAACTGTAAGCCCGTGATAGCAGTGAAATCTGCAAGCGTCAATGTCAGCTCCCCCCAGCTAAGGTGAAAGCTGTAGGTGGTATCCCACCAGAACTCCGAGAGGGCCTGGATCAAGCCCTTACTCTTCGAGGTAATGTAGATACCTCTGCCGATGGCCTCAATGAACAGATCAAGGCCGGTAGCCCTCACTAACTGCTTGGGGTTCACCCCATCCTTCTCAAAATCGGGCATCCTCTCCCATAGCCTCACTGCAATCTCGGAAGGCCCCCTAGACTTGTTCTCCTGTAGACAAGCACAGCAAAAGAAACGTGTCAATCCTTCATCTCATTTCAAAAAATGCACATATTTTCAAAAGAAAAGCATTCATAAAAATTTCTAGCATCCTTTGCATAGAAAACATGTCTTTCATCACTTGAAACACATCATGTCAAGTACATTGCTCTTCTAAACACAAAATTCCAATTTTCAAAATTATTTGCACATAAGCATTAATTTTTCAAAATATGGCATGCATGAATCCTTTTCATCGTCCAAAATCCCGCTTTCTCATCCATGATCAAAAATTGACCTAGTTCTAGCGCATGCAAGAACTCCGTCACATTTTAGATAATTATTTTTACTTTATTTTTCGAAAAAAATGGGTCATTCTCATTATTTTCTCCAAAAAATTGTACATGCATATTCGTTTATCTTCTTAGCCTCATAGGTTAATCATCAAAATTTCAAAATCATCATCAAAAAATCCTAGGAAAATTCGAGAAAATCCTAAAATTTGGGTCAAACCTTAGAATCAATCAAAATTCAATCAAAATCGACAGAATTAAGCAAATTAAGAATGCTTACTCCAACCGATTGAGGATTCGTCGATTTGTTCTCCCTCCTACCCGGATAAAGCTCCGATGGAGGCGTAAGGAAATCATACTTCCTCTCCGTACGGACAAGTTCCTTCCTCCTCCTTCAAGCAGCCTCGGAGATGTTCCTCCTCGCTTGCCTTGGCATCGGATTCCCCTCCGGATCCATTCTCAATCAGTAGAATCAAAGGGATGGAAGGAATTTCGAAATTTCTTCCTCTCTTCTCTCTCTCTCTTTCTCGGCAGTTTAGGGTGGCAACAATGCCCAATGCCCGTCCAATCCTGATTTTAAATAATCTGGAAAAATCAAACTTATGGCCGTACGACCTCTTTTACCCTCACTTCATGTCGGGCGGCTTCTTTTGCTCTGATGCAGAAATTACAGCTTTGCCCCTGGACTTCCCACTTGGGCATATAATTCTTGTTATCCTTTAATTAGGATAACGTCGTTTTCCAAAAAGATATCCGTTATCTCCTAAGCAAATAGGCTTTCCTCCCCAGTCGCTTCCGTTACTTCCGTTATAACGGAATGACGCTAGGTGACAACCTCCGAATTGTCAGAACTCCAGACTTTTGCTACCTCTATCACGAATAGAGAAGTACGCTCAAGTCTTTCAACTTTTTGCTACCTCTATCCCGAATAGAGAAGTACGATCAAGTCTTTCAAACTTTTGCTACCTCTATCACGAATAGAGAAGTACGCTCAAGTCTTTCAACTTTTTGCTACCTCTATCACGAATAGAGAAGTACGCTCAAGTCTTTCAAACTTTTCCTACCTCTATCCCGAATAGAGAAGTACGCTCAAGTCTTTCAAACTTTTGCTACCTCTATCCCGAATAGAGAAGTACGCTCAAGTCTTTCAAACTTTTGCTACCTCTATCCCGAATAGAGAAGTACGCTCAAGTTTTCCAAACTTTTGCTACCTCTATCCCGAATAGAGAAGTACGCTCAAGTTTTCCAGACTTTTGCTACCTCTATCACGAATAGAGAAGTACGCTCAAGCCTTCCAGACTTTTGCTACCTCTATCACGAATAGAGAAGTACGCTCAAGTTTTCCAAACTTTTGCTACCTCTATCACAAATAGAGAAGTACGCTCAAGTTGTCCAAACTTCAGCTACCTCTATCTCCTCGATAGTGATGTAAGCTTTGGTTAAATCAGGTGACAACCTCCATTAATTGTCGATCAGGTGACAACCTCCATTAATTGTCGATCAGGTGACAACCTCCATTAATTGTCGATCAGGTGACAACCTCCATTAATTGTCGATCAGGTGACAACCTCCATTAATTGTCAAAACCTCAAGGATCCTAGACATTGTTCCTAACTATCTAGTGATGTTTGACCTACGATCAAGGCTTGATTCCTCCGGGATACGTAGGTAGCCTTTCATAAAAGGTCCAGCCATCCGACCACATTGGTCATCCTTTTCATTCATCACTTTTCAGTGTTGAAATAGCCCCCCATAGAGGTCCATATATCCGACCACATCGGTCACTTCTAGCGTATCCCCAGTAGGATCAATCGCCTGGCCTCCTAGGTCACTTCCTCTTCTATGTCCCCAGCAAGAGACCAGTTTCTCTTCATCATTCCTCAGCGGATCTTATTCCGACCTATGGCCTAGCTTGATTCCTCCGGGATACGTAGGTAGCCTACTTTAGGTTCAGCCAATTCGTCACATGTGACACCCCCTTTACCCAGTGGATTCCGAACTATGGCCTGGCTTGATTCCCACTTGGGATACGTAGGTAGCCTTCCACAGGTTCAACCACTCGACCACCTTGGTCACCCAATCCGTCTCGGCATTCGCCAGATTGGATCCTTTTTCTATCGAAAACCCCACTCGCCCTGCAAGTAACGTTGCCGAGGGGCTTCTGTAAGTACCCAAATCTGGCTCATGCCTTCCGGTTAAGTTTTCCGGCAATTCCCCGGACTTTCCTAAAGTCCGGGAGCGATTCCGGAACTGTTCCGAACCTTCCAAGGGCTGAAGGGACTGCTCTAAATTAAAGAGCACGTTTTCCTTGTATTTGGTATCCTTCTAGAAGTGCCACCTTGCATGATTCTAGAAAAATGCTGAGTCATACAGGATAATGCCGCACGGCTGCATTAGGAGGGGACTCCTAGTCGCACGGCCACATTAGCCTTATCCAGACTGCCTATAAATAGAGCCCTCCTCTACCCATTTTAAAAAGAACAAGATACCACATTCAGCATCAAAAACTCTATTCAAATACTACTACGAAAATCTAGGAAGTTGAAGAGTGCCAAGAACCACCTCCCTCCTCCTTGAAGCTTTCCAAGTTGGTCCTTCCGCTAAGCAAGATCCAAAGAAGAAGAGGTCACCACCATTGGTAACCTCTCACCCCCTTATCTTGCATTATACTTGTTCTATGTGATATAATTGCTCCTTGCATTCATATATTGCTATTATCTTGCTTGGGACTTGGTATTGGTTGTTAAAGATCCTATCTTTATTCATATAAATCATATCCCCTCCCCCTTTGCATCCTTTGCATGAAATGAGCATCCTTTGCCCATAAAAATGTAATCTTTGCGTTAAAGGTGCATCCTTTGCACCTAAAATCCCCCCTTTTACATAAAAATGATATCTTTATGCATCCTTTGCATGTAAAAAATGTAATCTTTATATTCAAATTTCATCCTTTGCACCCTAAAACTCATTTTCATATATAAAAATGCATCCTTTGCATTAAAGATCATTTCTTTGCATCAAAGGTGCATCCTTTGCACCTAAAAGGCTATTTTTTCCACATAAAAATGCATCCTTTGCATTAAGAATCATTTCTTTACATTAAAAAGCATCCTTTGCAAACCAAAAAGCATTCTTTGCAATTCAAAAGCATCCTTTGCACCCAAAAATGTCATCTTTTCACTAAATATGTCATTTTTTACATGCATTTCCCCATATCCCCAATTGGTACTTGATGCAACCTTGGAACGGACCGGTGTAAAGATCCTATCTTTACATCGTTTCTTCCATTAAAGGTGCCGCAATCTCTTTAGAAAGGGACAAACCTTGAACCTATATCTCCGATTATCGCTTGAGACGAGCATGATAGCTCCAATATAAGCTCAATCGTCTCAAGGCGTAGGATCGATGGGTTAAGGACACTCCTTTTCTAAAGAACCTCATTTTGGACTATAAAAGAGAGTCATTCTCTCGATCACGCAAGACCTAAGGTCAAATGGCGATGATCACAAGTCCAAGATGAGGACGGGATCAAAATCCCGAACACATAAAATCCAAGAAATCCCGAGCGACAACCAACTAAATGGCTTGTACGTCCGGAAGACAACTTGGGACATTCCCCCCTCTCTTTTCAACACATGCACACAAGAAAGCACGCAAGCAAGCACGAAAAATGGAATCTAGGGAGACTTGCTATGGCAAGGCACCTTGGGTGAACGACGATCCGTTCTTCCCAAGGGGTAACTTAACCTCCGAACCCTAAAATCCTTTTTTTCAAAGTTTTGAGGAAATCAAAATGGCGTGGCGACTCCGTTTTTCAAATTAAACCGGATGTTTTCAAACTCGCGTGAATGCAATCTAAAAAACAAAAAAAATAGAATTTGGGCACACATTCACAGTATCCCATCCTCCTCCCTTACCATCACGGCGGCGACGACCTTGTCACTCGCCGAAAGGTATACAAACAAATCTTCCCCCGCGACGGGGCTGCTGAGGAGTGGTGGGGAGCCAAGGTATTCTTTAAGCTGATTGAATGACCTAGAACATTCTTCCGTCCATCTGAAATCTTTTGCGCCATGAAGAGCCTTAAAGAAAGGAAGTGATCTTTCGGCTGACTTCGAAATGAAACGACCTTGGGCCGCCACTCGTCCATTTAGCCTTTGGACCTCCTTAATGCTTGTAGGCTCGGTCATATCAATCAAAGCTTTGATCTTTTCGGGGTTAGCCTCAATTCCCCTTTGGGAGAGCATGAATCCCAAGAATTTGCCTGCCGCAACTCCAAAAACACATTTGGCCGGGTTGAGCACCATGTTGTTCGCTCGTAGGTTGGAGAAGGTTTGTTGATGGTCGTCTACATGCTTCCTCTTCTTTGACTTGATGACCATGTCGTCTATGTACGCTTCTAGGTTGTCGCCGAGCTGACCTTTAAATACCTTGTTGATCATACGCTGGTAAGTTCACCCGGCATTTTTTAGCCTAAAAGGCATCTTCGTGTAGCAATAGGTTCCCCCTGCAGCCTGGAAGGCCGTCTTTGGAATGTCTTCCTCGGCCATCTTAATTTGATGATAGCCAGAATAAGCATCCAAAAAGCTTAGGGTTGTATGACGAGCAACAGAATCGACGAGCTTGTCAATCCTGGGTAGGGGGTAACTGTCCTTAGGGCATGCTAAGTTCAGATCGGTGAAATCAACACATAACCTCCATATTCCATTGGGCTTTTTGACTAGAACCACATTTGCCAACCACGTCGTGAATCCAGCATCCACGATTATACCAGCACTTAACAGCTTCTCAATTTCTTTTTTTATAGCAACCTCCTTCTTAGTTGAAAAAATCCTTAGCCTCTGCTCCTTGAATTTCATTGTTGGGTTTACTCTGATCCTGTGGACAACCACATCTTCCCTTATGCCCTTCATGTCTTCAACCCTCCAAGCAAAGACATCGAGGTTATGTTTGAGTAGGGTGATTATATCATCCCTCTCCTCAGTCGTCAGCTGAGACCCCAGTTTAATCTTTTGCTCGGGGTAGCTTGGGTTGATGACCAGCTCAGTTAGCTTGTCGGCAGGCTTTATTTCAGGAGCGTCGTCTCAAAAATCCATAGACTCAATCACAATTTCTTTGATCTTTTTCCTTGCTTCGGGGGTGAGGTCTGGAACCTCGTCTTCAATTAGCTTGTCTAGATCGGCCCCCGATTCTTGGGTGACCAAAAGCTGTGGAGCTGCAAGTTGGTCTAACGCGCTCGTTGAGCCGTCATACTGTTTCATATGATCTAACGCGCTCGTTGAGCCGTCATTACTGTTTCAAATCAGGTAGTTTAAACCCTGGTTCGGGAGGTCCTATTTCCAGCATCCATGGTGCCAATGGCTTCAGTGTGCCAACATCATCTTCAGAATCGTTGCTATCTTCATTGTTCCTTTTGGCTGTCAATTCCTCAACTTGACGTTTGAGCCTTAGAAATTCTCGCATATCAACATCGCCTGCAGGGCCGGTGGGAGGGATCCTATCTCGACGAGGCCCCTGTGCAATCGGTTCGACCGTTGCCTCCTGGAGGGAAAGTGTGCCGTCGAGAGATACCTCTCTCTCCTATAACTTGGGGGGGAGATGGCCTGTAGGATCGTGACTGCTCCCGTCCACAATGAGGGGGGGGGGAGCGCGTCCTTTCCCTATAACTTGGTGCTCGTTCATTACGCACCGACGGGGTCATTTGATGACCTTGATTAACTTGGCTCTGGTTAGGATCAAGATTTTCATTTGTAAGAGTTCTACGAGGCTCCCTGTCTGCCTCCTCCTGGGGTCGTTGAGATGGGAGTCCCTCACTACGACGTTGGTTGAGATGCTCTCGGAGATCCAACTGCGGCACTATACGGTCATTTCTGGCGGCAGTCTCTTCATGACGACCATCGTTCCTTCTCTCGTTTCTTCTCCTTCCCGACGAGACAGTATTGTGGGATGCTTGTGGGGGTTGGTCTTCTACCACTCTGATTAGCTCGTTCTGGATTTGGATGAGTTCGTGAAGAGCATTCACTCTTTCTACGAGGAAAGCGGTTCTGTCGAGTTGTGGGTTGGAGGGACCTCCCACATTTCATATAGTAGCTCCCTCTGTCCTCCTTTCAAGTGGTGATCATCGTTGCCGCTCAGGAGCATGTCTTTTTTCTCTCCTCCTCGCCGTTTGAAGGCCAGTATCATCAACCACACCTTGTGACCTGGTAACCCTCAGATTAGGGATCCTAGGTTGAGGTGAGGGAGGTCTGGGATTTTCCTGGTTGCCTTGCGGAGGGGAAGGTGGTCGGCCGGCATCTCCAGTTGACTTGCTAGTCAGCAGGTCCCGTCTGACACCATCTCCAGGTACTATCCGGTTGCTTTTCCTTTGTTGAAGATCACTGATGAACGTTTCCCGGCAATGGAACCAATCTGATGATGCAGGAATACGTTCGGGCTCAGCTCTGGGTCCAGCAAATGATTTGGACTGACTTCTGATCTGCACAACACAAGAAATACACCGTGAACTGCGCCGGGGCTTGTCCGGCAAGGCCCTCCGGCGTGAGAATCAGCGTATGGACTGGAGAAAGGTGGTGATAATATGGTGGGTATGTGTATGCGTGAATATGTAAAATTGCATTACCTTAGCCCATGACACTGCTCTCATATTTATAGTGGAAGAAATGGAACTAGGGTTTCCATATGAACCGTTGGATTGGGTAGTGGCCAACCGTTGGATCAACTTTGTTCCCTAGGCGTACACGTGGCGTGCTGGGATTGCTCCGCCTAAGTAAGGACACTGTTGTGTCTGACACGGATAAGTTGTTTGCCTTATAATGGAAAGTCACCCTGTGCACTTTTGGCGCTACTACCGGTTCCATGATTGCACGTGCGGAATGGCCCAGTGGTAGGTCTGCCTTTATCCCAAAATAGCCTATCGAGCAAGCTTTTTGAAGAAGCTAAATGAAGGGACGACCTGGAGCTGTGTGTCCAGTAAGATCGTCGCCTTGATAGATGACTCGACGAGCGAGTGGACGAGTGAGTTGCCTCGTTCTCCAGATGAGTTGAGTCGCTCAATGGCGACGACGGTCACTCTCCGTTAAGGCGGGCTCTGATCCATGTGGTGAGATGGCTTGTCGTTAGATGGGCTTGATCGCTCATTGACCTTAATTCTCTTAGAACTGTAAAAAGCTGATTTTTTTCTCTTTACTATCCAAGATGCTTAACAGTGCTAATGTACCTAAATTCAAAAATTCCCAACGTAAACAGTTAAACACATTTTGGGAGTTATATATATATATATATATATATATATATATATATATATATATATATATATATATATATATATATATATATATATATATATATATATATATATATATATATTGCTTTGTTAGGATACCCACAGTAGGAGTACCTTAACAACTAACCCATTTTTTTGTTGCCTAAAATATCTCTTCTTTATTTTTAGTTCA
This sequence comes from Adenophora triphylla var. japonica, assembly GCA_022495995.1. Classification (NCBI taxonomy): domain Eukaryota; kingdom Viridiplantae; phylum Streptophyta; class Magnoliopsida; order Asterales; family Campanulaceae; genus Adenophora; species Adenophora triphylla. The sequence continues at coordinate 26,571 of JAFEMH010007304.1, forward strand.
TGTACAAGATGAGGGGCATTTTAGTCAATTAAAAATGGGTTAGTTGTTAAGGTACTCCTATTGTGGGTATCCTAACAAATCTCTCTCTCTCTCTCTCTCTCTCTCTCTCTCTCTATATATATATATATATATATATATATATATACTCCCTCCGTCCCACTTCACTTGGCACTAATTTCCATTTTGGGACGTCCCACTTCACTTGGCACTGCCCAAAATGGAAAAGAATATTCACTATTCCCTCCACTCATTCTCTCTCCTACTTCACTTTTACACTCACAACATTCTCTCTCCTAACTATTCCTCCCACTCATTCTCTCTCCTATTTAATTCTTCATACTCACAACATTTTCTTACACTTTTTTTCACTCTTATTTTTCCTTAGTTATCGTGCCACTTCACTTGGTGCCAAGTGAAGTGGGACGGAGGGAGTATATATTTACGAGAGATGCCGAAACACTACATATTCCATGATCCTGAGTAGGTAGGGATGGCAATTTGATTCGATTCGAAAATTTCGGGTTTGGTAGGAAATTTTTGTGATATGCAGAGACTCGTGTATAATAAGTATATTTTATTAGTGCAAAAGTAATCAAGTGGGTTTGATTTGATTGGTTGATTAATTAAAAAAGCAAAAATTACAGCAAGTAAAGATATCAATAACACAAGAGATTAATGGATTGAAGATTATAACAATTATCAATTTATTCTATTTCAAATCTTGTAAAATGAATCAATCTCATTCAATGGTTCATTTCCAAAATATTAGAGTTGGGACGTTTGGTGTTCGGATTGCAACCCTAATAATTTATCTCTTTGTTAATATCTTCTCTGAGGTTAATACGAATATTCAAGTACTACAATTTAGTCATAAGAACATTAGAATCTAGATTCGTTTGATTTCGTGGCCAGTACTCAATTGAATGTCAGTACTCAATTAAATCTAATTTTCTCAACAATGGTCAATGTATTAATTACACATGTGAGTGCGACAATTTATATCCAAGTAAATTCAAATGCCAAAAGTATGTTAACATAAAATTGAAACCTAAGAACGATAATTAAGAAAGGGGAGAAGAACAAGAATAAGAAAGAAATAGGAAGAATTAAAACATCACCCCCAAACTATCAAAGGCTGTTATTCCAAACTACATTGTACAAGTGCATAAACAAAAGAATAAAATTCTACTTGTAAGATATCAGAAGTAAATACTACAGCATATGATAATGATCAGGCATACAGCAAAACTGCAGCAGGGACGAGGACCCCGCAACCACAGAGGATACCCCAATAACCTTGAGAAGATAGCTGCATTTGCATCCCATAACAGCCAATAACACCAATACTGCCTGCAAAAACACCAGCTTTTCCCACAACGCGAGCAATTTTTGGCATTTTATCACGCAGCAGCATGGAGGAAAGGGTCCCAATGAATCCCGCCATGGTGGCCCCCACAATTGCGAACTTTTCCTGAGGTGGGCATAATGTGGAAGAGCTGAGAATTGAGTAACCTGCTGCAGAAGTGAATCCAAAGGTAGTCTCCACCACTTTATAGAAGTAAGATGGTCTAACAACATTTTGGCCTTCAGGGTTCCGATACCCCTGTTTGATCACTGAAAGGGCAGTTACGTCATTTCCCACAATCAAGATCCCGTGAAGGCACATTTTCATTTCCGTTTCAGAGGTGCGTTCAGAGGCTGTGGTAGCTCTAGAAGAGTCCTCAGCCATGGTGGGGTCAGCAGCCACGTCATCTATGTCAATGTGTATCTCAGGAATCTCTGTTTGATTACTCTCCATGTTAGCAACTTTGTCCAGAATGATGACCGGACTTTGGTTGCTGAATTAGTTGCCTGCAATCTCTGAATACTCCTCTTCTTTGCATATGCAGATTTGCTTGAAAGAGAATTCACTTTTGCCTGTAAGAGTTGCCATTTTTATTGAATTTTCCTCCCCTTTTTTAGTAGACTAGCACAGGGATTGCACACGGAGAAAGAGATTACGAAAGTGATTACGGAGAAAGAGATTACAACATGTTTAATAAAAAATTCACTGACATGCCAAAATGGAGAAAATGAGTATTTTTATTGAATTTTCCTCCCCTTTATTCAACTAAGTGAAAGAGAGAATTGGTACCCTACTCTTAAGAGATTTTGGTAATAACATGAGTCAGCTGATGAGTCCAAAAGAGTGCATTGATCGAAATTTCCTCCTGCAAATTTTCCACAAAGAAATCGATAGTTTTTCCAAGTTTCTTTGGAAATTCGCATAAACTTCAACCCCAGCATCAAGTAATATTCCATGAAGTTGCCTCTCTACAACTCTTTATCAGTGCATGAAAGGGTAGAAGTTGCCAAACAGAAATATTACATTGATTCTTCAGATATTTTTAGACAATTCCACGTTCAAAAAACATTATTTCGATGGAACGGTAGTGGAATCTTAATGGTCGCTGGCCAAGTTATAAAGTAAAAAATAGTACCCATCTGAGGCTTACTTGTATCTGCAGCATCTCTGCTCTTCATGTGATGATTGCGATGCTGAATAAGAAGCGACTAGAGCTCAATCTCCATCTTCTTCTCCCCTCAAAGAAGCATGATCATCCGTTTGAGATTGAAAACAATGTGTCCTTGATAATTCTGAGACTGACCATTACAGGAGCCTTGATTCTGCAATTTCTCCAGTATGAGCAAATAAATGGATACAGAGTCCCACATTTTTTCTTTAAGGGTATGCCCTCTTCTTTTCAGGCATTTATTGTCTGCTGCATGTTTTCCTTTTCTGGGTCAATAAGCTCGTTGTTGATCCACAAGAACACGAAGATCGCAGGTCTTTTCCGGTTCTGTTCTCTGCTTTTCCTGGTATCAGCAAACGTTTTACTTCTTTCTGCTGTTTCAATGACCATTCTGGATAAATTTTCTGCTTCCTCTGTTTGATCTTGAGCACCCTCGATCTGATTTGCTAGACTCCAAGAGAAGTACAGCTTGAAATACGGACTGAAGCAGTAGTATACTGCATCAAAAAACAAAATACTTGTAAGAAATAACAGCAAAAGTAAAAGCTAGCATGCTTTTGTTGAATATGAAGATTTTGAGTGCAAACTCTTATCTTATTGTATGTTTTCTTCTTGTTCCGATAACTTGGGACAAAAATTTAGTTCCGTGGGTGAAGTTGTATAGTGTTTAGTGGATTTATATGTGTTCATTTTAATATTTCCGGGTGATGCTGGTGTTTGATCATACAATGATGATAATAAGTTCATTTTGTTTGATCATATTTCTGTAAATATCAACGTAATCCTGTTTCCATGCATTCTCGACTTCTTAATCTTGTTCTATGAAAACCATGAACCTCAAATTAAGTTAAAAACTGTGGTTAATCAAAGCAGGCTGATCAAGCATACCTAGAAATCAGAGGGGATTAGTAATCTTTTCCCACACTAGCCTTGTTATCTTATACTCAATCCGTCCTAAAATGAATGTCCGCAAAAATTTCAAATTTGCTCTTGATTAAAAGCAAATTTGAAACTTTTTTGGACATTCATTTTGGGACGGAGGTATTAGGTTATTTTTGCTTTGTATAATTAGTGTGGGATGGAGTTAAGGTTAAACTATGAAGCAAAACCCAATCATGCCAATCTTGAAGTTCAAATTCACTGATGGAAGTTAATTGCCAAATGAAGATCCTTATGCAATCTAATCAAAAAAAAAAATTGGGCCTGGCCAAATGGGCTTTGAGCCAGACAGGAGGTCAGCGGGTTCACGGTCTGGGCGGCCCAGAGGACTCACGGGCTTTGAATCGGGCTAGCAGGTGGGATGGCGGACTTTGTGATACAGTTGCAGATGATATAGTTGCAGATGATATAGATCAGCAAGCACAAGCAATTCAGGCTACAGAGGAGCCAGGCGGACGCCTCAGTCAAAGCCAAGCGGGCGCCTCGCGTAGGAGTAACAAGGGCCAACCTTCTGGTTCCGAGGCGGACACCTCAATGATCACCATGCGGCCGCCTCAAGACAACTCCACCAAGCCGTAAACAAGCTGCTCTTCAGGCGGGCGCTTCACCAGTTGCGGGGCGGGCGCCTCAAGCTACAATGCAATTTCCTTAATTCCGTTTTGATTGTTTCTTTATTCCGTTTATTGGTATTTTTGGACTGTTATTTGGGGGTATTATTGTCTTTATTTTGCTAGGTCGTTTTAGGGTTTGTTTTGGAGTATTTAAACTTGTTTTGAGTGTTAAACAACTTAGTTTTGGATTTTATGAATTAAATTAAAGGACAAGAACGGTTGTGCCTTCTTTGTTAACGAATCTCGTTGGTTTTCGTTCGTTTCCATCTCATAACCTCCGTTTCCTACATCATTTGGTATTAGTTGTCTGGACGATTTGATGGCCGAACGAGGGCGTGGAGTTCAGGGAGGAAGAGGTGTTCGTGGAAGGGGCCGTGCAACGGATCCTCCGGCAGACGATCATCACCGCGAGCGCGATATACCCGATATTGAGATCGACGATCTGAGAAGACAGGTTCAGGTACTTCAACTCCAAGTTCGGAATCGCAGAAGTATCACGAGGGAGTCAATCCCTTTGCCAGAAATTGTGGACATCTGAATGGGTATGAGGAAGACGCTTTGAAGGATATCGGTGTCAAGATCGAAATTCCGGAATTCGAAGGTAAGACTCATCCTGACGAGTTCATTGATTAGTTAAATACTGTTGAATGTATTTTTGATTTAAAACCTATGCAAGATGCTCATAGGGTTAAGGTTGTCGCAATCAAATTGAAGAAACATGCTTCGATTTGGTGGGAACATGTTAAGAAACAAAGGGTTAGGGAGGGTAAATCCAAGGCTCAATCTTGGGATAAGATGAAGAAATTGCTTAGGCATAAGTTTCTTCCAGAACACTATAGACAGGATTCGTTTCTTGCTTATCATAATCTGAGGCAAGGGGATATGTCTGTCGAAGAATTTATTCATGAGTTTGACCGTTTGTGGATGAAGTGTGATGATGCAGAAGAAGACGAGCAAACAGTAGCCCATTTTCTTGGGGGATTACGTACTGATATTTCAGATGTTGTCCACCTGCAGCAATACTGGACCTATGATGATGTTTGTAGGCTTGCTTTGAAAGTTGAAAAGCAACTGCAGAGGAAGAAGGGTGTAATCAGTTGGCAACACAAGAATTTTTCGGGTAATCATAGTAGTGGGAGTCCTAGCAAGGTTGAGTCGTACACCAACAATTCCGGTTACACCAACAGACAAATCTGGTGCAGTTCCGGACGCTTCAAGGGGTAACAAGCCCACGAGGTGCTTCAAATGCCATGGGATTGGTCACCTAAGGGTCGAGTGCCCCAATCGACATGTTGTTGCGTTAGTGGAGGATAATCCACTAGTTTATGATGAAGCACCAGATGATTCAGGTGGTGACACTGAAGAAGTGTATGCAGATCAAGGAGTGGCATTGGTGGTTCAATGGGTGTTGAATGTGACGGATGTGGAAGACGAGGAGTGGCTTCGACATAACATTTTTTGGACTAATTGCACTACCAAAGGGAAAGTGTGCAAAGTAATCATTGATGGTGGTAGCTGTGAAAACATCGTTTCTACTGAGATGGTTGAGAAATTGAGCTTGAAGACAGAAGTACACCCACAACCGTACAAATTGTCTTGGTTGAGCGAGGGGAGTTCTTTGAAGGTGAACATGCGGTGCTTGGTGCAATTTTCAATTGGCAAACGTTACTCGGATGGTGTATGGTGTGATGTAGTACCAATGGTTGCGTGTCATTTATTGCTTGGTCGTCCGTGGTTGTTTGATAGGAGGGTTCAGCATGATGGCTACAAGAACACTTATACCTTTACGAAAGATGGAGTGACGTTTACATTGTGCCCTACTCACTACCGAAAGAAACTTGACTCCGGTAAGGCTTCTGTCCCCATTAATCATCAACTCCTCAGCTGGTCTAGTGTGGATGACTCATCAGAGCGATATAGTAGGTACAAGCAGCAAGTTGGTGCACGTCGAAAAAGAATTGTTTTCAAGGCGGGAGAATTTCTTTGGGTTCACGTGCGCAAGATGGGGTTTCTGTTGAAGAGTCTTATTGGTATCGACTCGTGGTCGAGTCTTTTTCAAGGGGGGTGAATGATACAGTTGTAGATGATATAGTTGCAGATGATATAGATCAGCAAGCACAAGAAATTCAGGCTACAGAGGAGCCAGGCAGACACCTCAGTCAAAGCCAAGCGGGCGCCTCGCCTAGGAGTAACAAGGGCCAACCTTCTGGTTCCGAGGCGGACGCCTCAATGATCACCATGCGGCCGCCTCAAGACAACTCCACCAAGCCGTAAACAAGCTGCTCTTCAGGCGGGCGCTTCACCAGTTGCGGGGCGGGCGCCTCAAGCTACGATGCAATTTCCTTAATTCCATTTTGATTGTTTCTTTATTCCGTTTATTGGTATTTTTGGACTGTATTTGGGGGTATTATTGTCTTTATTTTGCTAGGTCATTTTAGGGTTTGTTTTGGAGTATTTAAACTTGTTTTGAGTGTTAAACAACTCAGTTTTGGATTTTATGAATTAAATTAAAGGACAAGAACGGCTGTGCCTTCTTTGTTAACGAATATTGTTGGTTTTCGTTCGGTTCCATCTCATAACCTCCGTTTCCTACACCACTTTGGGCTGTCTTGGTCATCTCCATTCAAGAGATTGGAGTTTACCTTGTCGGAAAATGGGCTGCTCGGCATGTTGGGCTACTTTTAAGGAGAAGCCTGACTACGTTTGAGTTGGGCTGCAACAACAGTCTTTTTATTATGAAATGTGGAGAGGATGTTCATTGAAGAAACTGTCCAAAATTAGTTCTCACACATTATATATTCAACATTTTTCCTACCTAGTCTAATACAACATGAAATCACATAAGAGGCAAGGACATTAAGGCTTGTTAACAATGCATAGTATATTGTATTTGATAAGGTTTCCTTATCAGTTTGCATTAGAGATTCATTGTATAGATATCCTTAGTTTGATTAGGTGACCGTATGTATTCAATGTATTAGTGTATCTTAGGGGTAAAAACCATGTATATATGTTAGTACTCAGTATGGAATAAAGAGGTGGAAAATTTCTCCCATTTCCTTCTGTCTTATATGGTATCAGTCGCTCTTAGGAGCCATGGCTGATCAATCCGTTAACTCGGGCAAAACTATATCTTCTTCCACCAACACGAATGTCTTCGTGCATCCCAATCCCCTTCCTTTGAATATGAATATTCAGTCCTATCTCAGTCACTGTCATCTTACGAATGACAATTACCTTAATTGACGCTCTCTTCTTTTCACAGTGCTAACAACCTTCAACCTCACCACCACAGTGACCGAGACTACCCCTCCAATGGATCAAGGCCACAGTCTTGGCCTAGATTCAATATCAAGTTAATTCATGTGTGACGGCTCCGACAGCATGGTCTGTTCTTGAGAAACGTTTTGGGGGACGATCTAGGATTCATGTCCAGAAACTCAAGACCAACTTGAATGCCCTATCCAAAATGCCGGAGATGTCCATTGATGACTACTTCCAGACAACCATCTCTCTCTCTCTCTCTCTCTCTGATGCCCTAGCAAAAGCCGGTGAAGTTGTGAGTGATGACGACCTTCAGCAGCGGATTGTTACTGGCCTTGGTCCACAATATAAGGAGTTCATTACCTCGCAACATAATCATCCTGCCGAGTCCTTGGATGATCTCCAATGCCTACTACTCCAGGAAGAAGATTTGATTTCACGGTTTAGTACCGTTTCTCTCAACCCTATAGGTGCCCTAGCAGCAAGTTCCACACCACGTCCATCTTTTAATCGCACTGGTGGTGTGACAGCAGCATCTGGTACTGGCTGTGGCAGAGGTTCTGCCCATGGAAAGGGGGTGGCAAGAACAATAAAGGTCGTGGAAATGGAAATCGGGGGATTCTGCCCACACCAAATTTTTCTCCTTTTTCCCCAAATCCTAATCCACGGCCCCATTACTGTTCGGTCGAAACCTAACGGTTTATTTAAAATCCGCAAGCGCACGGGCTATTAAAATATAGCGGGTGCAAGTACGAGTCGATCCCATAGAGACAGGATTTACTTTGAAATTATTTTTGTCTTTATTAAAATTATAAAAGAGATTGGGGGAGATTAAGATTTGTTTTGGAAAGAGAATAAAGCATACACAGAAAAATACATTGAATATTATAAACGAAGCATTCTCGGGATTGGAAATCATATACATAATTTTTTCATCAAATAGTCATTGTCTTAGGAAATATAGGTTTTCATGAAAATCAAGGATGGTACGTTATGCTTACACTACTTCTCACGGTCAAGACAGTAGCATTGTATTCTTCACTAATTATGTCCTAACTGTTTGAGATTTCCGTTTATGGTACTCCCGCCCTGTCACAAACGGGCATTCCGGCTTATCTCTTGCTGACCATAATTAGTAAGAATCCATTAAGAACGAGAGTCAACATACTTTCCATTAAAGGAACATCCCTAGGCCGTTGAACTACTTTCGTGATCAATGGAACCCAGTTTCTTTATATGGTTCCGTCAATCGAGATTCTCCGCTAGGTCCTTCTCTCGATCGACTGAATCATACAAGTTGGACGTCTCCAAAATGTAAGTCATTTAGAGATTGATATAAGGAAATTGTTTTAGATGAAGATAGAAGACAAGACTTTCATAATTTAAGATGATGAACGATTTATGCTTTGAGTTTCCAACCCCAAGAACAAGGGAGATTACTCACTAGCCATGTAAAGTAAATAAGCAATGATATAAAAGATAGAGTAAGAAAAACTTATGATAAACGAGAGACGAATGGCTGGAATACTTCAACTTTTATTGCTGCTTTTCCAAAGGAACTCCAAGAACAAAAATGGACTTGAATCTTCAAAGATCTTTTAGAAATCAATGTATATAGTACTTGTAACTTTTCTATGCTAATCTCTAACAATTTCTGATGAAAGTTCTATCAAAATTCGGTATCTAAGACTGATTACAAGGGGTCTTTTTATAATGGGGAGGAAGCTCTTCAAGAAGGTGCCTTCTAAAGGTGCCTTTTAATTCTTCAGTCAAGATTTGCACGGCCGTGCCTCCTTGGCGCCAGATTTGGATTTGAATTTGGGCAACTCGCACGGCCGCTCCACTTCTTGCTGCACAGCCGCTCTGAAGGTAACACGGCCAGGCAATTTCAAAGACACGGTCACTCTTCATTTTGGGGCCAAAAATGGCCTGTCATGGCCAAGTGCACGGCCGCTCCGCTGATGGCTGCACGACCACTCTGGCTGGATTTTAGCTTGTGTGTTTGATTTGTTTGTTGCTCCTCCATGCCTTTGCACCAAGATGTCCAAGCATCCTTTTATAGCATAATAGACTCAAAAACCTGTCTAAAGTGCATAGACTATACCGAAAGCGTAAAATCCAAGATATATATAAAAGAAGCTAAAAATAGATCAAAATACAATCTAAATGATAATAAACAGAGGATATTGATATAAAAACTTAGGATAAATGACTATAAAATAGTCACTTATCAAACTCCCCCACACTAAGCTCTTGCTTGTCCCTAAGCAAGTTTAGGATGAAAACATGGAGAGGGAGAAAAGAAAGAAAAAGAAAATAAGATTGATCCCTCAGAAATTTATAGTAGCAAGCGTTTAATTGCCTTTTGAATATTGCCTTTATCTTTCTAGTCATATTTTACATATCTTTAAAAATTATTAGAAAGAAGCATCTTGGGGATATTTTAGAGAAATAATTTTTAAGACAATAACCTAATATAGCATATATATTTGATCAAGTAAAGCATGCTAGAAGGATAAATCTTAGATCAATTACTTGGTAAAAAGAGAAGCTTTCACTCTTTAGAGTGATTTTTTGAGAAAATGAATTTATTGATTTAAAATGTACAAATGTAAGTATAAACACTCATTCACAAACTAGAAGCTTTCATAGAATTGGATTGCTTTTTTGAATCACAATGGTGAAAAATGAATGATGATAGTGGAAAAATCTTATCAAGGCTTCAACAATTTTATCTTATTTTTGCACGTGTTAAATTTTTGCAAAAGACCTTAGTAATTTTCGATCCTTTCAAGTAGGAGACATTGTGGCTGCGAACCCCATGTTCCTAATACTTAGATCAAGAATACTTTGGATATTACTTCCATTTGGCAAGGAAGTATCGTCGCAGTGAACGCCGTGCCCCGAGTTACTTAGGAAGTAATAGATTTCTTTTTGCTTTTAAGATTTGGTGACTAAGTCACTCTTTTAGCAATAAGATAAAATGCCTAACCTTGATTCGATTAGTGGAAATGGAAAGATGGGATTTTATTGAAGGGGTGTGATTCAAGGGGTGCAAAGCAAAGTAAATACTTCTAATAAGGGAATAAGCATTAATAAAATTTGAAATGTACAATTCAAAGAAATATTTTCAAAATTTTTCATAAGAACAACCAAGTGTATAAAGATGATCAATAAAGATTCAATCTAATCAAATGCTTTTTCTTGACAAAACCCTATATATTGCTATATTAACTTAATGAGGCTTTAATTTATTTCCTAAAAATATTCCTATATTTTTCTTCTTATTAATTTCTAAGTTTATAGAAAATATGAGAGGAAAATTAAAGGCATTATTCTAGGGCAAATAGCAAGTATAAAGAATAATAATATGGATCATCATAGGGATTTTTTTATATATATACTAGACATGCATAAAAAGAAAAGAAAATGCAACTAAGTTAAGAAAAGAAAAATTAAACTAGAAAGCATGTAAATCTTAAACTAAAAAGCATGTAAAATAAAGAAAGATAGATATATCCCCCCATACTTGAAGTGAACATTGTCCTCAATGTTTCTAGGGCAAAGAGCAAAGAGATAAGCATGCGGTGGGGAAAAGAGTAAACAAAATTATGATAAATAAGAAAATAATCCATCGGTTTACTATTCTGATGATGCTTGTTTAAGGTCATAAGCTCGACCCCTTTTTTCCAGTAAAAATGGGCAGTGAGTGGTATTGTAATCAGGGGCGGATCCACCTTAGGGCCAAAGTGGGCCATGGCCCACACTCAAATTTACAAAAAAAAAAAAAAAAAATATTTTTTTGAAACTATGAATAACTAAACTTAGTTAATGTATTTCAACTCTAATATTTGATTGCCCAAGCGGAAGGTTGTTTACCATTCCCCTTCATGTCCTGGGTTTGACTCCTATACTCCCCATTCCGTCATTTGTCTTTTTAATATACTATATTATCTCTTTTTTTGAATGTTTAAAAAACAGAATTGTTTGCTAAGTAATTAATAAATTAATAAAAATAGCATCAATTGTTTAAACATTGGGAAAAATAGCATCATTAGAAAAAACAATTTTTTTGGCCCACACTGAATTTTTTTTCTGGATCCGCCACTGATTGTAATGGTCTCTTATCCTTAACAACTCGCCATTCCTTACCCTTTGGCGTGATCGAGCTCTTATGATTGATGCATATGCGATATCCTGGTGTGCCTTTTTTCTTAGGCCCCCTACCCTTTGATTTTTCAACCTTATTATGCTTTTTAGGGTGCACATTTTTTTCACCACTAAGATCTAATGGCTTTTTAATTAATATTTTTGAGTCCTTGGATTGTGATTTCTCACCCTTTTTGCTATCATTTTCAGGAGTGTTGACTTCATGGCACGACTTCTTGAGATTTAAGTTTTTAAATTCGACCTTCTTATTTCCAATGTTTAGAGAAAGAGTGCCATTCTTTACATCTATTACTGCACCAGCGGTGGCAAGAAAAGGTCTTCCTAGAATGATTGGAATTTGGTGATCTTCCTCCATTTCAAGGACTACAAAGTCGACCGGGATGATCAATTTCCCGATTTGACAAGGGACATCTTCCATAATACCTATCGGATATTTAATGGAGCGATTCGCTAGTTGAAGAGAAATAGTGGTGGGTTTCATTTCCCCCACACCTAGTTTCTTACCTACCGAAAGCGGAATGAGGCTCACACTTGCCCCAAGATCTAACAAAGCATTATCAACATTGTATTTACCTATTTTGCAAGGAATAGAGAAAGTGTCGGGATCTTTTAATTTAGGAGGAAGTTCTCTTTGTAAAATGGCACTTACTTCTTCTGTCAAAGCGACAGTCTTATGCTCCTCAAGTTTCCTCTTATTTGCAAGAATATCCTTTAAGAACTTAGCATAGGATGGCATTTGTTGAAGGGCATCGGTAAAAGGTATGTTGATATAAATAGATTTTAAGACTTCTAAAAATTTTGCAAATTGTTTGTCGAGTTTAGCTCTTACCAACTTTTGAGGGTATGGTATTGGAGGGTCAAAATTTCTAGAAATCTTAGGGGATTCTGTCCCATTTTCAACATCTTCATTAGTCTCAACCATTAGTGGGGTTGGACTAACGTTCTCCTTACTTGGTTTGATATTTTCCTTAGGAAGGGGATCTACAATTTCTTTTCCACTCCTAGTTTCTACCGCACTAACATGCTCGTCGGGCCTTTGCGATTGACCGGGAAAACTCCCTTGTGGTCTATGCGAGGTGCCCGCTTGTTGAGCTTGTTGATTTTCAAGCATTCTATTGTGGGCGGCTAAATTATCAAACCTAGCATTCAATGACCTAATGGATTCCCTTAACTCATTATTGGTCTTTTCTTGTTCGTTCTTATTTTCAACAATAAAATCCATAATAAGATCCAATTTAGACTTAGGAGGAGGGAAAGCACTAGAATTGCCATTGAAATTCTTTTGTGTGAATCCCGGTGGTTGTGTAGAAGATTGCGGGTTTAAAATATTGTTATTCTTATAGGAAAAATTAGGGTGATTTCTCCACTCGGGATTGTATGTGTTTGAATACATACCACCATTTTTCCCATAAAAATTAACAAAATTTACTTTATCACTAGAAGTAGTGTCAAGCAATTCACAACATTTTGTACTATGTGAATTTGACCCACATAGTTCACAAACAACATTAATGTTGGCCGCTGGATTTACATTAAAGTTTTCAAATTTTTTAAGAAGCATATCAACTTTAGAGGACAAGATATTAATGACATCAACATTGTACTTACCTGGAATCCCCTGCGGTTGTTCCCTCTCATTGAACCATTGTTAGTGATTCAGGGCTATGTTCTCTATCAAGTAGTATGCTTCATCCACCGTCTTATTCATTAGTGCACCTCCTGCGGCGACATCAATTGTCTCCCTTGTTCTATATGTGAGACCATTATAGAAAGTGTGCACAATTAACCACTTTTCAAGCCCGTGGTGAGGGCACATCATTAGGAGCTCTTTGAATCGCTCCCAAGCGTCATACAGTGATTCGCTTCCTGTTTGGCTAAAATTTGTAATCTTCGTCCGAATTTGAGCGATCTTGCTCGGAGGGAAGAAATGTCCAAGGAATGCTTCTTGAATTTGGTCCCAAGTTGTAAAAGAGTTGGGTGGGACTGAATTTAACCACTGCTTCGCCTTATCCTTAAGAGAGAAAGGAAAAAGGCGCATCCGTATTGCTTCCGGAGTGACATTTTGAATACGTGTGGTATCACAGTACTCCAAAAATGTTTGGATGTGGAGATGAGGATCTTCGAAAGCAGTGCCGCTATATTGGTTATTCATAACCATATGCAAAAGTTGCGACTTTATCTCAAAGTGTGCCGCTTCGGCATTCGGCACAACTATAGGGGATCTAGTTCCCGGGGTACTTGGATTTACTAAGTCCCGTAGGGTCCTAGGAGGTGTTTGTGGCTCTCCATCCGCCATATGCTCGTTTAGTGTCTCCTTGAGTTTCCTTAATCTTTCGTGAAAGCTTCATTCGGGTTCTGGATTAAAATTGTCAAAGAACGTCCGAGCCCGTTTCATACACTATAAGAAAAACACTCGAAGAGAGATTAAACGTAACAGATTTATCGGAAGTAAAGACAAAAATATAGAAACAAGAATTAAAAACAAAAAATTATGTAGTAAAGACAAAAATAAAAAGTAAACCGTTGTCCCCGACAACGGCGCCAAAAACTTGTTCGGTCGAAACCTAACGGTTTATTTAAAATCCGCAAGCGCACGAGCTATTGAAATATAGCGGGTGCAAGTACGGGTCGATCCCACAGAGACAGGATTTACTTTGGAATTATTTTTGTCTTTATTAAAATTATAAAAGAGATTGGGGGAGATAAAGATTTGTTTTGGAAAGAGAATAAAGCATACACAGAAAAATACTTTGAATATTATAAACGAAGCATTCTCAGGATTGGAAATCATATACATAATTTGTTCATCAAATAGTCATTGTCTTCGAAAATATAGGTTTCATGAAAATCAAGGATGGTACGTTATGCTTACACTACTTCTCACGGTCAGGACAGTAGCGTTGTATTCTTCACTAATTATTCTTTTTTTTTTTTCTGTTTGAGATTTCCGTTTATGGTACTCCCGCCCTGTCACAAACGGGCATTCCGGCTTATCTCTAGCTGACCATAATTAGTAAGAATCCATTAAGAACGAGAGTCAACATACTTTCCATTAAAGGAACATCCCTAAGCCATTGAACTACTTTCGTGATCAATGGAACCCAGTGCCTTTATATGGTTCCGTCAATCGAGATTCTCCGCTAGGTCCTTCTCTCGATCGGCTGAATCATACAAGTTGGACGTCTCCAAAATGTAAGTCATTTAGAGATTGATATAAAGAAATTGTTTTAGATGAAGATAGAAGACAATACTTTCATAATTTAAGATGATGAACGATTTATGCTTTGAGTTTCCAACTCCAAGAACAAGGGGGATTACTCACTAGCCAGGTAAAGTAAATAAGCAATGATATAAAAGATAGAGTAAGAAAAACTTATGATAAACGAGAGACGAATGGCTGGAATACTTCAACTTTTATTGCTTCTTTTCCAAAGGAACTCAAGAACAAAAATTGACTTGAATCTTCAAAGATCTTTTGGAAATCAATGTATATAGTACTTGTAACTTTTCTATGCTAATCTCTAACAATTTCTGATGAAAGTTCTATCAAAATTCGGTATCTAAGACTGATTACAAGGGGTCTTTTTATAATGGGGAAGAAGCTCTTCAAGAAGGTGCCTTCTAAAGGTGCCTTTTAATTCTGCAGTCACGATTTACACGACCGTGTCAAGGGTTTTGCACAGCCATGCCTCCTTGGCACTAGATTTGGATTTAAATTTGGGCAACTCGCACGGCCGCTCCACTTCTTGCTGCACGGCCGCTCTGAAGGTAACACGGCCAGGCAATTTCAAAGACACGACCACTCTTCATTTTGGGGCCAAAAATGGCCTGTCATGGCCAAGTGCACGGTCGCTCCGCTGATGGCTGCACGGCCGCTCTTGCTGGATTTTGGCTTGTATGTTTGATTTGTTTGTTGCTCCTCCATGCCTTTGCACCAAGATGTCCAAGCATCCTTTTTTATCATAATAGACTTAAAAACCTGTCTAAAGTGCATAGACTATAGCGAAAGCGTAAAATCCAAGATATATATAAAAGAAGCTAAAAATAGATCAAAATACAATCTAAATGATAATAAACTAAGGATATTGATATAAAAACTTAGGATAAATGACTATACAATAGTCACTTATCAATTACCCTCGGCCCTTTACTCCATACAGGCCAACCAATCCTTTCACCCATGTTGAACACTCGGCATGTCGACTCTGCAACAAACCAGACCATATTGCTCCTCAGTGCCCCAACCGTGGTAACTTTGCTCTCTACAGTCAACAACAGCCTACGCATCCATCTTATGATGCTTCTTCGGGTTCTCATGCATCACCTATGGCTTCGACCTATGTTCTAGATTCAGGGGCTACCAACACATGACTCCCTCGTCTGATGGTCTCTCTTCAGTCACCCCATACTCAGGTAACGATTCGATTACCATTGCAAATGGTTATCGAATCCCTATTTCGTATATTGGTCACTCTTCTTTCCCTACCCCTCATAGAATTTTGTCCTTCGTAATAATCCGTGTGTTCCTCATTTACATAAATCACTTCTTTCATTTCGCCGTTTTCCATTGATAACAATTGCTTCTTTGAATTTGATGGGTTTGGTTTTCGTGTGAAGGACCACATCACGAAGCAGAATATCCTCTCTGGAAATAGCTCTCAAGGTCTATACACTCTCCGCTTCGACTCTTCCGCTCGCGTCAGTCCTTTGGCTCTTATCGGCGAACGTGCTTCTTCTGCTACTTGGCATGCTCGTCTTGGTCATCCTTCTCATCAGGTTATTCGGTCTTTAGTAAAAAAAGTCCACATCCCTATTAGTGGACCAGCTTCTCGTTCTCCTTGTCATATTTTCCCCTTAGGCAAATTTACAAGTTTACCTTTTATTTCTCCTAATTTTCATTCCGTCAAACCTTTGGATTTATTACATTTGGATGTATGGGGGCATTCCCCAATTACTTCTAAAAGTGGTTATCATTTTTATCTAAGTATTGTTAACGATTTTTCAAGATATGTGTGGCTTTTTCCTTTATTTCGTAAATCGGATGTATTGGATGTTTTCTCTACTTTCAAAATCCAAGTCGAAAATCAAATAAGTAGAAAAATATCTGCCATTCACACTATTAAAACCATACAAACGGATGGAGGGGGTGAATTTGTGAATCGTCAATTCTCTCTTTATCTCAGAAATCATGGAATCCGTCATCAAACCACTTGTCCACACACACCTCAACAAAATGGTACCGTTGAACGGAAACATCGCCATATAAATGAGATGGGTTTGTGTCTCTTAGCAAAATCGGATGTTCCTCGAGATAAATAGCGGATTATACGCTTGACTGTAATCAAGTGTGCTTCTCTAGGATCTGCTTGATAGCGTGCACATACACAGACACTAAACATGATATCGGGCCTACTAGCAGTTAAATAAAGTAATGAGCCGATCATACCTCGATATAGGGTTTGATCAACCTTCTTACCTTTTAGATCCTTATCTAGCTTATTGTCGGTGGCCATTGGAGTATCATATGCTTTAGCATTTTCTAATCCAAACTTCTTTATCAACTCCTTGGTGTATTTGGCTTGGCTGAGAAAAATACCTTCTTCGCATTGCTTGATTTGAAGCCCGAGGAAGAATGTTAATTCTCCCATCATGCTCATCTCAAACTTGCTTTTCATTAGTGAATGTGCGCTCGCCGAAAAAATAAAAATAAGGAGTCGCCACGCCGTTTTTAAGAGGAAACATTGAAAACCTTTTTGTTTAGAGAAAATGGGTTCGGGGGTCAAGTTACGTGTTGGGAAGAACCGAGAGTTCACCCAACACGCCTCGTCCGTAGACGAGTCTTTCAATGTTCAACATTCAATTCATCCAAATGTGTGTCCAAAGTGTGTATGACAAGATATGTATTAAAATGCAAATTAGTGCTTTGTTTTATTAATCAACACGGGGGAAAATACAATTTGTAAGCCATTGACTCTGGGAGGCCACGTCCCACTTTACATCGAGAACAAACAGAACTTACAACTGAAATAATAGTCTCTGCATAGGGCACCATGTGTCGCGTGACACAGGACATGCTTAGCACGATGTGTCGCGTGACACCTGTTTACCATTTGCAGGAACCTTACAAATGTGAGCACAGATCCAACAGAGAGCAAATCAAATCCCAAACACAATATCAAAATAACTCAAAAACCAATGAATTGATAGTGGATTGACCAAGGGGACGTGGATATAAGGAGATCCACACTCCCTTGGCCAATAAACAACGAATCCCACAATTCACATTATGAATATCAATTAAACCAAGCTAAACAGATTAAACAGAGAGATCGGCAGTTGGGACTTGATAATTGGGGACAAATAGAGTCTAATTATCAAGTCCGGGGGATAAATTGCAATGAGGCAAATAAACTGTAAATGAGAGATAAAGTGAGGAAATCGTTACCCTTGTAGTCCACAAATTCGATACCAAGTTAGGTATCGAATTCTTCAATTCAGCTTCCGGAACGGAACAAATCAAAGCTCAGATCAATTGGTTTGCAGCTTCCAGTGATGGTGTGGACTGTACTTTGGGCGGAATTGACTTGGCTCTGGATGCAGGGGAAGGGCAATTGGTTGACGTGCTTGGCGTTGTTGAAGGTAGAAAACAGAGAACGGCAAAGGAGGTTGGAATTGGACTTAGGTCATTGTTTTGCCGGAGATTGTTGATGGAGTAGTGGTAGCGAACGGCTTAGAACAGAACAGGGGAAGAGTTTGGGGTTGGTCCGGCGTTGTTGAGGGAAGACGCCGGTGAGGAGGTTGGCCAGAGGTTAGATTGGTGGTTGGTTTGGAGAGAGGGAGATCGGTTGTTGTTTAGTTGAGGGGAGATTGAGAGAGAGTAGGTCGATGGTGTTGGATTTGGGTGAGGGAGGTTGGGAAGGAGTAGATTGGGAAGCTTGGATTGAGGTGAAGGTTGAGGCGGCAATGGAGAGGTCAGATTGAGGAAGAAGACGCAGGGAGAGGGAACAATGGAATTTCCGGATAGATAGAGAGAGAGAAGAGAGAGAAAGTGAATCTGAGTGTGTGTGACTGTGTGAAGAATGTGAGAGTCCCCCCCTTTTGACAAAATGAGGCAATTGGATATTTATACGTAAATTGGGAAATTGGATTAGTTGGTCGCACGACCCAATGTATCCAATTTCCATGCCTCAAGTTGTCGCATGACTGGGAACGCCAATAACCGATTCTGGCGCCAAAACCAGATTCTGGAACATTCCGGGCTAATTCCCAAGAGGTCCAAACTGATTAATTCCTTTTAGGTCCTTTTGTCCGGGAAAAAAAACTAAAATATACTTCCTTCGCAAGAAACATATAAAATATTTCCGGAAGTCTCGGAATGGACCGGGAATTTACCAAAACGCCCCTTAGTGCAATTTTATCATTTAAAATGCACCTAAAAAGGGATTGCGAATTGGATTGGCGTACTTACAGAGCCCCTCGGCAACGTCACCTTTGGAAAAAGTGGAGTTGTCGATAAAATAAGACCCAATCCCAATGAGCATCAAGGGACAAGGTAACGGGCTAGAAGGGTGAATCGGGGAATCTAATGGTTGGACCTTTCTGAGAAAGGATTCCTACGTATCCCTTTAAGAAGAGAATCAAGCCAAATTGTAGTTCGGGAAATACCAAGACTAACTACAAGCAAGAAAGGGGTAGAAATGTGTCTTCATACCTTTGCTGTGCTTACCTGTGACTCCTTTCGGGGTCGGTACTACTGCGGTTGGCTATTAGCTTCCTTTCATGCCAGGTTGTAGCTGTCGGAGGGTCTCATGCTGCAACTGGTATTTGCGAGTAGCTGCCGGAGGGTCTCATGCTATCGCTGTTGACGAGTTGTAGCTGCCGGAGGGTTTCATGCTGCAACGGGTCCTTCGTGGATACCGGAGGGACTCATACCACTTTCTTTGGTGCAGGGTAGTTTCCGGAGGGTCTCACACTACTGCTGCTGACGAGTTGTAGCTGCCGGAGGGTCTCATGCTGCAATGGGTCCTTCGTGGATGCCGGAGGGACTCATACCACTTTCTTTGGTGTAGGGTAGTTGTCGGAGGGTCTCACACTACTGCTGCTGACGAGTTGTAGCTGTCGAAGGGTCTCATGCTGCAACTGGTCTTTTGTGGATGCTGGAGGGTCTCATACCACTTCTTTTGGTGCAGGGTAGTTGCCGGAGGGTCTCACACTACTGCTGCTGACGAGTTGTAGCTGCCGGAGGGTCTCATGCTGTAACTGGTCTTTTGTGGATGCCGGAGGGTCTCATACCACTTCGTTGGTGCAGGGTAGTTGCCGGAGGGTCTCACACTACTGCTGCTTCTCTTCTTCGTGGATGCCGGAGGGACTCATACCACTTCTTCTTCTGCTCTGCTGAGGATATGTGTAGCTGCCAGGGGTCTCACGCTACTTCTTTTCCTGTTCTTTTGTCTGTCTTGTTGCTGGACTGTCCTTGCTGATTGTTCACCTTTTCTTTTGTGCCCTTAGTTTTGTTTCGGAAACTAGGAACTCTGTTCTTGTCTGGTGAGATAACTTCTTTCTTTTCTTTTGGGGCCGAGGACTCTGCATTTCTGGGGAGTCGGCTTTCTTTCTTTCTCTTTTGGGGCCGTGGACTCTGCATTTCTGGGGAGTCGGCTTCTTTCCTCTTGGTTCGGTAAGCCGGGGACTCTGCATTCCTGGGGAGTCGGCTTCTTTCTTTTCCTTTTGGGGCCATGGATTCTGTTGGGCTCTGCTTGGGAGGTTGTTCTTTCTTGGTGTGCTCTGCTTGGGAGGTTGTTCTTTCTTAGTGTGCTCTGCTTGGGAGGCTGTTTTCTCTTGGGTGTGCTCTGCTTGGGAGGCTAACATGGATACGGACTTTTGGCCTTGGTTTTGTCTGAGGGTCAGTCTTCGAGGTTCGGTGATGCTCGGTTAATTGCTGTACCTGCGAGGGAAGGATGTCGCTGCCGGGGGGTCTTAGGCTATAACTTCTTGTTGGGAGGTAGATGTCTAGGGTCTCATGCTACCATTGGTTCTGCTGAGGGATAGGTTGTGGCCTCTGTCACTTGTCGAAGCTCGCTGGGTGGCCATTCACGGGAAGGACTTTGCAACACAGGTTTTGAGGTCGTCGGGACTAGTGAGCTTTATTGCCTGAATTCTGTGGCAGCTGGGGCTCTTTTCTTTGACAAGCAATGTTTGGAGGCTGAGGCTACCGCTTGTCGACGTTTGCTGGGGAGATTGACAGATGCGGACTCTTTGTCTCGGTTTATCATGCAGAATAGGCTTTGGAGTCGCCGAGACTGGTGAGCCTTGTTGTCTGGTTTCTAGGGCAGCTGGGGCTCTTCTTTCTTTGGCAAGCATTGTTTGAAGACTGGGGCTGCTGGGGCTCTTTCATATGATGCTGGTGAGATCATATGGCTGGACCTTTGGAGAAAGGATTCCTACGTATCCCTTAAAAAGGGAATCAAGTCAAATCGTAGTTTCTGGGCCTTATGAAGATAATAGAGGCGGGGTCTGCCACCTGCGGGGTTCGGAATCCTTGTCCAGAACTGTGATTCGAGGGGCAGTCTTCACAATCACATTACGATCACCTGATTATTGTACTCTGCGGGGGGAGACACAACACTACTAGGCACTTTGCATTTTATTTATCCTCTTCTTTATGCATTATTAATCTTTTTGTTGCACAAGTCCATCTCAGCTGGGGAGAATAGGAAGTAGGGAGGTCTCTTTCTTTTGCATGGCTTGGTGAGCAGATGTGTAGGTAGCCATTATGCTATGAGGGATTGTGTATAGGAACAAAAGTTTTTATGATGGGGTGGACCCTCTCCCATGAGGTGAAAACGATATGGCGCGGCTAGGCAAGTCGGGGACGCTCCCGAGAGCACTGGTTGCAGCAGGTCCATTGCTAGTGAGGACAAAGTTAATCGCGCATCCGAGACAGCAAGCAGCAGAGGGGGGCAGAGAGCGATCCTGGCTTGGCGAAGCCCCAGTTGACAGTACAAAGCAATCTTGGAGGGAATCTGGTAAGGAGAGCCGGAGGGATACCTTAACCAAAGCCCCAGCTTGAGGCAATTCCATGCAGCTTCATCGCAGGCAGAGTCATCTTGTGGCCGAGGAGGCAACCCATCATTTCAAATCGTAGTCAATCAGTCGCTGGACAAGACTCGGAAATGTTTATGTGCAAGGGCGTATTTTTCGAGGGTGGGAATGAATCCCGAGTTCTGTATGACACTCTCGCTTTAGGTTTGACTCTTTTGGGAGAGTATAAGCATCACAAGGTGTGGAAAAGTGTATGGAAGCCCCTGCTGACCGAAACGGTGTTTAGCTCTATCTTCCTATGATGTAGAAAGAGAAGACTTATCGAGACACTTGAAAACCTGTCTTATTCGTGGTGATCACAAAGCTGCTTAAAACCCTTTATTGATGTTCGGGTTATTCGACCGCCAACGCTGATATGAGCAAATATTTCTATCAATCCTGAGGAGAAAGCCCACTGATATCGAGAATCAAACTCGGAAGGATAGACAGTGTACGGGCATGGTCCTTGAGGAGACCGGATTTTCTGAGATTTGTTTGCGATTTCGACCGGACCAATTGTGGTTGCCTACGTTCCCCTCCTTGGGAGGAGCTCAGGTCGCCTTAGTTTGGGCTTATTCCGAATGAAAAGAATGAACAATGAAGTTCGGGGATGTGAGGACCTTCGAGAATTTTTGAGAATCGAAAGAACGTGTCCTCTTGGAGTGTCGATGGGAGACACAGATGCAAAGCCCCAGTGGGACATTCACAGCTGGTGTTTGCGGAGGAGAAACGAAATATGCTCACATATCGAATGAACGGACAGGATTTGCACAATCTTCGCTTGACAGTCCTTTGAGCCGGGATAGACTTGGCTCCGCTTTAAGCACCAATCTGTTTTAGATCTCAACGATATTGGAATGAAACTGCTACCCGGTAGGAACTGCGACTGGGTTTCGGGGTTTCGATCGGTCTTTGGGTGATTCAGGATATCATGACCTCTTAAAACGAGAGGTCGGCTAGGCTTTTTGCTGACTGAACCTCTAAAGATGAGAGGTTGGCTTTTAAGGTATGTGTTTGGGATTTCTAAGGTGAGGGAAATCTGTGATTTCATCTTCAATGCCTCTAAGAATGAGAGGTCAATCTTTTGGCTTTGGCTTAAGGCAAAGGTAAGGGTAATGGTAATGTCCTCTAAAATCGAGAGGACGGCTTTGGATTGGTTAGCGGTACTGGTGAGGGACATCCGCGCTGTCTCTTTACTCACTTTGAGACTTCTCTTGAGTGACGACCGGATCCTTTGACTTTGCTTTTGAGAGGATCACTGGGGACTAGGCTCTCTTTCTTTCCTTCTTCTCTTTTTTTTTTTTTTTGTTATGTTTTTTTTTTTTTTGTATTTTTGTCTCTCTCTTTTCTTTTTTCTTTTTTTTTTCTTTTTGAGAGAGAATTTCAGTTAGTCCCCAGGATGGATCATTGCCTTCCGTCGTTCTTGCGCTTGGAGACGGTCAATCTTCTTTTGACTCACGGGAGTCTCAAGGATAGTCCCTCTTCTTCTGACGATGGCTAAACGGGTTTCAAATATGCCGATCTTGAAATGAAGGGGTATTATTTGGTGAGGGTGAGGTGATGGTTCTCCTAAGGGTGAAGGTTTCAGCTGCAGCCCCTACCGGATGATCCAAACGAGATTAAGTCTTCGTCGCTTGCTTAAGCTTACTCTGCAGAAGATCCGTGAAAATTCGTCGAGCAACAAGATTATGAAAGAGGTGTGAGCATATGGGAATCGAGGTGGGGATATCAGTCGATTTTCTTGCTCCGATCAATTTAAACATTAGTCATTTCAAAGCGTTGGTCGATGAGCAGCACAAGTGATCATTTGGAATAAGACCATTTCAATCGAGTGTAACATGGGTGTGCTAGTAATGTCTCGAATCTAGCAAGAATAGAAACAAATATTTTTATCACTGTAAAGCAAAATTGGTCCAACTTGGACTCGACAGACTCATGTCCGACAGTGGACATTCTAGACCCTACGAGGACTGATCGACTGCTTCATCATTGGATGGACGGAAGAGCATCGTTGCCATCAGTGCGGTGAGGACCCTTCTCGATCTCTTTGTCATTCGGAAGTCGCCCTCCTTAGCTTTAGCAATCTGAGCAAGCAACCGGGCCTCCCGCTCGTGAGGAAAAACAGCTTCAAGGGTAGCTCTCTGCTCTTCAATGAACACACCTTTTACACTCTGCTGACCCATGGGCTACGAACCTCCAGACTGGTGGGCCATAATCTTTTCTGCACCGAGCGTTTTGGATTCCGCATCAGATGTACAACTGCTCGGGCACTTGAACTGCTTCCGCCTCAGGAATATAGACCAATGAGCGCCGGGAACGAGAGCGCACACCCAACTTGTCGTAGCCTTTGCAAAGGTATATAGGGTGGAGGACAGGAAACTTTGAAATGGTACGGGAGAGGGAAGAAAACGGGAGGAGACGGACTCGTGCAACACTTATTATTGTTCAAGTAGAAATCGGTGTTTTAAGTCCTAGAGACGGTTGGAAAAGGATAAGCCTTTATTCACGTAGTCTAGACCTCGGGGGAACCTATCGACACATCATCCAAAAATACACCAAATGCGTTGAGTCAATAATTAATAATAGGCGATAATAACTAAACAAAACCAAAGCATTTATGGGATGAACGAGCAGCCCCAATTTCTGGAGAAATTTGGGCAGCATAACGGGCATTCCTGAAGACTTTCAAGGAAAAATTCGGCATGACCTCTCGTCGGTGCATGTTGACAAAGCGACATGATCTCTCGTTAGAACATGCCGTGGGAACGACATGTCTTCTCGTGAAATCATGTTGCGTTGGCAACATGCCCACACGTGCTAGGGTTTGGAGGAGGTACGAAAAGCCTTTTAAAAATTTTTGAAGCAATTCATTTTAGTGTATTTGAAAAAATGGTGTGTCAAAACCAACCGTTTTGGGTAAGTTTTTCAAGTGTGGCGCCACCTATAACGCACTAGGGGGATAGGTTTGATATTAGGCGCTCAAGCGTAGGCGACGTACATCACCGTCCGCGATGCCGTCAATCGCACCCGAGGGTTCTAGAACTATGTGATGTAGTGTGCGGATGACTATGTTCCTTTATTTGCGAAAATGATGATTTTTTTTTTCATTATTATTATTATTATTATTATTTTTAATTGAAAAGGGGTGATAAAGGAAAAAACAACACACACACGCCCCACAGAGTACAATAATCAAAGATCAATAATCTGATCATGGGGGACTGCCCCACAATCACAACCTGTATCAGAGAAATCAAGTCCTGCAGAATGACCACCTTCTGTCGCGTGACACAGGATATGGAGGGCACTTTTTGTCGCGTGACAGAAGGAGTCACCTTTCCAGCATCTGAACAGCAATCAAAATCAGCCCCAGCCTCCAAGCATGATGCAATATCTCAGCCCCAGCACCAGCAAAACAGACAACAAAGATGGGACACAAAGGGGGGAAAGGAATAAAGCAAAGCACGTAAAATGCATTTAAACACATAACATGTCACACAACAAAGCACACACAAATGAATGTAATGAACGTTGAACAAATAACGAAAGTTTGACCCACTTTTGAAAAACAAGTTTTAAGTCCCCAGCGGAGTCGCCACTGAATGTGCGCTCGCCGAAAAAATAAAAATAAGGAGTCGCCACGCCGTTTTTAAGAGGAAACATTGAAAACCTTTTTGTTTAGAGAAAATGGGTTCGGGGTCAAGTTACGTGTTGGGAAGAACCGAGAGTTCACCCAACACGCCTCGTCCGTAGACGAGTCTTTCAATGTTCAACATTCAATTCATCCAAATGTGTGTGCAAAGTGTGTATGACAAGATATGTATTAAAATGCAAATCAGTGCTTTGTTTTATTAATCAACACGGGGGAAAATACAATTTGTAAGCCATTGACTCTGGGAGGCCACGTCCCACTTTACATCAAGAACAAACAGAACTTACAACTGAAATAATAGTCTCTGCATAGGGCACCATGTGTCGCGTGACACAGGACATGCTTAGCATGATGTGTTGCGTGACACCTGTTTACCATTTGCAGGAACCTTACAAATGTGAGCACAGATCCAACAGAGAGCAAATCAAATCCCAAACACAATATCAAAACAACTCAAAAACCAATGAATTCATAGTGGATTGACCAAGGGGACGTGGATATAAGGAGATCCACACTCCCTTGGCCAATAAACAACATATCCCACAATTCACATTATGAATATCAATTAAGCCAAGCTAAACAGATTAAACAGAGAGATCGGCAGTTGGGACTTGATAATTGGGGACAGATAGAGTCTAATTATCAAGTCCGGGGGATAAATTGCAATGAGGCAAATAAACTGTAAATGAGAGATAAAGTGAGGAAATCGTTACCCTTGTAGTCCACAAATTCGATACCAAGTTAGGTATCGAATTCTTCAATTCAGCTTCCGGAACGGAACAAATCAAAGCTCAGATCAAGTGGTTTGCAGCTTCCAGTGATGGTACAGACTGTACTTCGGGCGGAATTGACTTGGCTCTGGATGCAGGGGAAGGGCAATTGGTTGACGTGCTTGGCGTTGTTGAAGGTAGAAAACAGAGAACGGCAAAGGAGGTTGGAATTGGACTTAGGTCATTGTTTGGCCGGAGATTGTTGATGGAGTAGTGGTAGCGAACGGCTTAGAACAGAACAGGGGAAGAGTTTGGGGTTGGTCCGGCGTTGTTGAGGGAAGACACCAGTGAGGAGGAGGTTGGCCGGAGGTTAGATTGGTGGTTGGTTTGGAGAGAGGGAGATCGGTTGTTGTTTAGTTGAGGGGAGATTGAGAGAGAGTAGGTCGATGGTGTTGGATTTGGGTGAGGGAGGTTGGGAAGGAGTAGATTAGGAAGCTTGGATTGAGGTGAAGGTTGAGGCGGCAATGGAGAGGTCGGATTGAGGAAGAAGACGCAGGGAGAGGGAACAATGGAATTTCCGGATAGAGAGAGAGAGAAGAGAGAGAAAGTGAATCTGAGTGTGTGTGACTGTGTGAAGAATGTGAGAGTCCCCCCCCCCTTTTGACAAAATGAGGCAATTGGATATTTATACGTAAATTGGGAAATTGGATTAGTTGGTCGCACGACCCAACGTATCCAATTTCCATGCCTCAAGTTGTCGCATGACTGGGAACGCCAATAACCGATTCTGGCGCCAAAACCAGATTCTGGAACATTCCGGGCTAATTCCCAAGAGGTCCAAACTGATTAATTCGTTTTAGGTCCTTTTGTCGGGGAAAAAAATACTAAAATACACTTCCTTCGCGAGAAACATATAAAATATTTCCGGAAGTCTCGGAACGGATCGGGAATTTACCAAAACGCCCCTTAGTGCAATTTTATCATTTAAAATGCACCTAAAAAGGGATTGCGAATCGGATTGGCGTACTTACAATTAGCTTTTCGAAACGCTTACAAAGTAACTCATTAGTAGAACCAAAAATAATATCATCGACATATATTTGAACAAGTAAAGTATGCTCATTATAATTGGCAATAAAAAGAGTTGTATCGATTTTACCGCGTTTAAATCCTTTTTCTAGTAAAAATTTAGAAAGAGTCTCATACCATGCCCTTGGAGCTTGCTTAAGTCCATACAAAGCCTTCTGGAGTTTGTAGACATGATTGGGAAATTTGGAGTCTTCAAATCCAGGCGGTTGGGCAACATACACAGTCTCTTGCAGTTCACCATTGAG
The DNA here is from genome assembly GCA_022495995.1 of Adenophora triphylla var. japonica. Taxonomy (NCBI): domain Eukaryota; kingdom Viridiplantae; phylum Streptophyta; class Magnoliopsida; order Asterales; family Campanulaceae; genus Adenophora; species Adenophora triphylla. The sequence goes on from JAFEMH010007304.1 coordinate 53,841, forward strand.
GAAAGCACTCTTCACATCCATTTGATATAACTTGAAATGCTTGAAAGAGGCGTAGGCTAAGAAGATCCTAATAGCTTCCAATCTTGCAACTGGAGCAAAAGTTTCATCATAATCGATTCCTTCTTCTTGCCAATATCCTTGTGCAACCAACCTTGCTTTATTCCTAGTGATGCTTCCATTCTCGTCCATCTTATTCCTAAACACCCACTTAGTTCCTATCACTCCTTGATCCTGAGGTCTAGGCATCAAAGTCCAGACCTTGCATCTTTCAAACTGGTTGAGTTCTTCTTGCATAGCAACGACCCAACTGGAGTCTTGGAGTGCTTCATCAATATTCTTGGGTTCAACTTGAGATAATAAGGAAGTATGCTCATCATAATTTGATCTCCTTATTTGAACGCCGAAAAACAGATCACCTATCACATTAGAGAGAGGGTGACTGCTGACTTCACGAACCTCCGGGGGTATGTCTGGTTGGACTGAGGTTTGCTGAAGATCTTCAATTGGAATGTCGTTAGATCCTTCAGCGAAGTCATGGAATGTAAGTTGACGAAGAGGTTCTATAAGATGGATGGGGGAATTCTCAACTTCTTCTTCTCTTTGAGTTGCATCTGGAATGGGAATTTCAGGTGCGGTTTCAGACGTGCGGTTTGAGGGAGTTTTAGTTGAGGGTGCTGGATTTTGCGGTTGAGGTTCAGGTGCGGTTTGAGATGGTTCACCTGTTTCATTAAGCTCAACAAAATCATCAGCAACATTTGGAGCCAGAGAATGCTCATCGAATGTAACATGGACAGACTCAACTATTTTTAAACTAGTTTTATTGAAAACACAAAAAGCTTTTGAATGTTTAGCATACCCAACAAAAATACCTTCGTCGGCCTTGGCTTAGAATTTACCTCTATTTTCTCTTCCGTTGTAGAGGATAAAGCATTTGCAGCCAAAGATCTTGAAGAATGCAATGTTGGGGGTTCTTCCTCGCCAAAGCTCATAGGGAGTCTTGTTATAGGTTTTGTTGATGAGGGAGCAGTTCTGAGTGAAGCATGCTGTGTTGATAGCTTCACTGTAAATACCGAGGCACTTGGCTTCGTATATCATTGTCTTTCCAATTTCAATCAACGCCCGTGCTTCCATTCCACAACCCCATTTTGTTGTGGAACACCAGCCGTTGAGAAATTGTGATCAATCCTATGGTCATCACAATACTGAGCAACACCGTTGTTCTTTAAATTCTGTTCCATTATCTGATCGAACACTAACGATGACATCTTCTTTTTGAGTTTGGAGCCAACTAAAAAGTGCGGTATAGCAATCATCTTTGGAAATCATCATCTCAACCCACGTATATCTTGAATAATCATCCACCACCACTAAAGTATATCTACTTCCTCCAATGCTGGCAGTGGTTACGGGTCCAAACAGATCTATGTGAAGCAGTTGTAAGCATCTTGAAGTTGACGGAGCGGTCTTGCCGGTGAAAGACGACGCGGATTGCTTACCAAGCTGGCATGCACTGCATTTCTCAAGATGGTGGTCAGCCACTTTGGGTAAACCACGAATGAGGTTTTCCCTACCAATCTTTGCAAGATACTTGAAGTTCAAGTGGCTCAACCTCTTGTGCCATAGCCAACTATTTTCACTCATATTTTTAGCTACAAAACAGAGATTAGTAATACTACATGCAGAATCTAGATCAATAATGTAAATATTACTCTTACGAATTCCTGTGAGTAGGGTGACTTCGGAAATGCTATCTTTGATAAAGCAATTTGATGACGTGAAGTTGCAAAGCATTCCTTTGTCGCACTGAGAAATTGAAAGGAGGTTGTGCTTGAGTCCTTCAACAAGAGAAACCTTCTCAATGGTTAGGTTTCCTCTCCTTATAACACCATATCCAATGGTCTTGCCTTTGTTGTTGTCACCAAAGGTTACAGACGGACCACTTGCTTCAATGACATCTTCTAGTAATGATCTATCTCCAAATATATGTCTCTGAAAGCAAACCACCGTCAAGATACCATTCATTATCCTTGGAGTGACCAGCCATTAAGCAGAGGACCTGAAATGTAAACATTAAGAACGAGGTCCCCCTTTATTCCGTAGGTCCTGAAGTTAGCAACCCTTCACGACCCACACCTGTTTGACAGAAGGAGGTTTACTCTTCCTGGCATTGGATGTGAACCGCAAAAGGCATTTTGCAGCCTTGTGACCTAAACCATTACACACAGAGCATTTATAAAATCTACAAGCATCATGAGGTTTTACTAACTCCTTACTCTTCTTAGGAGTTGCATGCGGTTTGGGAGGCGCGGTTTCAGGCTTAACAAAGGGAACTGGCTTTAGTTTGACCACGTATTTTCTGGGAATGCTATTCCTGCTTTTGAAGGCAGGAGGAGCAGTCGAAGAAGAGGCGCAGTCAGACTTGCAGTTGCCAGCATCTCCAGTTCCACCAGAAGCGGTTTTAGGGATGCGGCCAACTCCATATGCCATTTCCTCTGAAGCTACACTCTCAGAATCCTTTGGCTTCATCTGAGAGTTCTTCCCATATTGCTTCCCCTTTGGGTAGAGATAATTAATTTGTTGTCCTTTACCTTTAGAGTTTGCATGTTTCCCCTTAGGAATTTCTTTAGTTAGTTTCAAAATTTCCTCATCCTTTTCACTGCAGGATGCACACTTCTCCTCTTCAGCAGATCCAAATCCTAGACCTTCCTTAATTCCAGAGGGAACTTGGGAATCTATGATTTGATCCGCGGTGGATTGTGACTTGAGCCATCCATCAATAATCTTTTGATGATCGTTGAGTTGGGTGACCAGGTCATCATTCCGAAGTTGAAGTGCAGCAACCTTAGTTTCAAGGATGCGGTTTTGATCAGCAAGAGGAGTCATTCTTTTGATTTGGTCCTTAAGATTTGAAATTTCAGACCTCATCACAGTTTTCTCCATCTTGTACTGAGAAATCTCATCATTAGCTAAGCTTAAGGCTTTCTTAAGATTAGAGAATTTGTGGATCATCACTTCAGCTTCCTTAAACATCCTTTCGTGTTCCGAGGGAGAAACTTCTTCCACCACCTTTTTCAAAATTTTCTTCTTTGGAATTACTTTTGAAGGTGGAGCATTTATAGGAGGAAAAATGGGACGTGAATACGAGCAATTTCCTATCTTAATGCTAGGAGTAAGTTTGATATTTTCATCCAACTTAAAATTTGGAAGTTTTGTAGAAACCTCTTCTTCTTCCATATCTTGCAACTCGATTGACTCAGAATCTGACTCATCGAAAGCATCTGCAATTAAGCAGAGATTAACCTCTTCGGTTTGATCATCACTTCCATCATCAGAATCCGTTTCAATCCAAGTTGCCAATTCCTTGGAATTCTCTTCCTCCTCAGCAACCATTCCCTTGCGACGAGAAAATTTCGTAGGAGAGGTTTTCTTTTTCATGTATTCGTAATTGGGTTGTGGACACTCAGATGCAAAGTGACAAGGTTTCCTACAGTTGTAGCAAACTAGATCACTCTTTTTCTTTGTATCTCCAGCCTTAGAAAACGTTGCAGGAGGTTTGCCTTTCGAAAATGATTTTGTGAAAGGTTTTGAGGATTTTCTAAATTTTTGAAATCTTTTCACAAACATGGAAAAATCATCATCATCCATCTCGATGAGTGACAAGGTTCTAAAAAGCGCTAGGCGGATGCTATGCGGCGAAGCCGGGCCTAGCGCCTAGGCGGGGACTAGTCGAGATTAGTCAGGACCTAGGCGGGGCTTAGAACTAGGCGTTGGAGAGGGGCCTAGTGCCTAGGCGGGGCCTAGGCGCCCTTAGGGGGGGTCTTTTAGAACACTGATGAGTGATGAGGTTGATATGGAAGGATCTGCGGTTTGATTGGATGTAGATGGTTTCTCCTCATGTTCCACGACGAACATGGAAAGTGATTTGGCTTTCCCTTCAATCTCTTCAATATGATTTAATTTTAGTTCATAGACTCTAAGATTGGCGTACAAGTTACTTAATGACCAAGTACCCAAAACTTTAGAGTCTTCTAGAGAGGTAGCCTTATTAACCCATCTAGAACCTAAAGTAGATAGGAAAGTCATATTGATTTCCTTATCGGTTAATGTTTTGCCAAGAGATCTACAAGCATTAACTACCTCAACATAGCGGTCGTAGGTTTGACGCAAGGTTTCGTTGGATTTTCTGTTGAAGTTGTTGTAGGATCTTTCAACAGCATATAATTTGCTTTCCTTGCATTCGTCATCACCTTCGAGGTAGCTCTCTATGGCATCCCACATCTGCTTTGCGGTTTTGAGGTACATCACTTTCTGAAAAGTTGACATGGGAAGGGTTCCTGAAATGATGTGCCTTGCCTTGCTGTCCAAGGCAGCTAATCTCTTCTCTTCATCCGACCACTCATCTTTAGGCTTTTTGACCTCTGGAGTTTCTGTATTGGTGGTTGCATCAGTGTTGGCTTTCATGGGAACAAACAGGCCATTGATTACGCACTCCACCAGCATCTCATCAATTGTTTCCAAATGAATTAGCATTCTGCACTTCCAGATGCCGAAGTGGTCTTCGTCTAAGATTGGAATGTGTGAATAGTTAACAGTAGTCATTGTCTTTGTGTTTGCCATATTGAATCGGCACACAAGCTGTTAAGCTTGAAAAACAGTGGTTTTAAAATGTGTTAGCTTTGATACCACTTGTTGGTCCCAAAGGTGGCAACAAGGGTGAAAATACAGCTAGAGGGGGGGGGGTGAATAGATGTTACAAATTTTTTGCCCTCTTTTGAAAACTAAACCTCTAAGCTTATATAACCTCTTGCAGTTGATAATATACTGCAAGTAGAATTGTAAAATGCTCAGCGGAATGATAAAGTATAAAGCGGTTTTATAGAGGCGTTTTGTAAAGCGGTTGATGGTGCGGTTTGGTAAGTGCAGTTTTACAAACAAGTGTATTTTAGACAATGTTAACTCCAAACACTATTTCACAATAATGGATAACTAAATAAAGATCAAACAGAGACAGAGATAAACAATTAGTAATCACAGGAAATATAAATGCAGAAATATAAGAACACGTGATTTGGAGTGGTTCAATCGATAAACGATCTACGTCCACTACCAAGATGGTTAGTATTGGATTTTCTAAGAGTTAGATTTTATATTGAGTATGAGAGAGATTACAAGTTACAATGTTTTCAAACTCAGATTTAAAATCTATTCTATGAAGAACAAATCCTAAGACTATAAACAGTGTATCACAAATGAATAATCTATGTGATTAAACAAGTGAGGTGTGTGTGTGAGAACAAGATCAAGGCTCTTTAAATCTTTGAGATGTAGAGCACAATGATTCTTGAATGTGTTAAGGCTTGATTTCTGGGCTGGGGAATATTTCTTGAAGGTAGAAGATGAAGATTCAAAGGGTTGAATAATTTCTGGGCAGAGCTTCAGCTTCTATGAACACAACACTTCTCAATTTTTCAAGCAATCTTCAAATAGTGAAGATTAGGGGTATTTATACCCAAGCATCTCAAATATAGCCGTTGGACACAGCTGTTGTAAGGACAGTACTTGATACTTTCCCATTGGTCCACAACAACCACTTTTGTCCTTTGGTACAAATTCTTTGCCGCAGTAAAGCCGATCGGGCTCCAGCAAGCAATGAGGTTAGGACACCTGTCACCTTTTCAAGATCCTTGCAGATCTTCTCTGACATTGAATCACGTGACAAGATATGGTGGTTGACATTTGATATTGCTGACGTGGATTCCAACGGTAAAAAGTGGTTCACTTCAAGTCTTCAATCATTGGATGCGGACTGGTGTGGAGCGGTTGATGATGTGCGGTTGGTTACACCAGGAGGTTGCAAAGAGCGGTTGGTGTTGAACTGCACATGCGGTTCACCAAGCGGTTGCATTGAAGTAGTTCAGGGAGCAGTTTCAAGGAGGAATTCCACATGCGGTTGCATGTGCGGTTCTGAAGTTCGGTTTTGAAACTGCTCGGAACTACATCCTCAAATCCAATGAATCTTGTGCCAGTCTTCAAGCCTAAATTTAACCTAATCTATAAAATGGACTTAGCTAAAAAATTGAAGTCTAAGTTTCATTACATAGGGTCCTAAAGTCCTTAAAATAGACAGGAGGTTATGGTATCAATCAAATCTAATATAAAATAGGAGGGTTAAAACATGCATACCCAACACCAAGGCTCCTCCAATAGCCGGGACTCCTTATTTGACGAGATATGGTAATCCACTCATCTTGGGGACGGCCTTAACTAGACGGGCCAGGGATGTTGAGCTTGTCCGCCGGTTGAGGACTGCTAAGTTTACTCCCAAGGCTTACCATGCCCGTCTTGGGCTGATCCAAACTGAGGTACTTTATCCTTGTTGCAAGTCTCTTTATCTCCTTGTATTCGTACTAAAAATCTTGTTGGTGTAGCTGTCATCGATGATGGATGCTATGACCTCAGACTTTAGGGACTGCATTGAAGCGGAGCATCGGGGCAGTGAGCAGCTCGTTCAATCTGTGGGAGCCAAGGAGACAGCGGAGCAGAAGCTCGTTGAGGCAGAGAAGAATGTTGGGGAGTTAACGTCGGCTTATGAGTCCTTGATGGTACAAAAGGATGAGGCTCTGAAGGAGGTCGGCCTCTTGAGGAATGATAAGGCCAAGTTGGTGTGGGACGCAATGCTCTTGACCACCGGTCTTCATGCCGCTGAGACTAAACTTGAGAAGATGAAAACTGAGCACAACGCAGCCTTGGAGCGGATGAAGGCTGACCACGAAGCCGCTTTGGCCCAAGCCCAAAAAGATGTTGTTAAGGAGTATAAGGAGGGCAGTGAATGCCTCTTGATGATCACCGAGAAAGCCAAGGGATTTTTCAAAGTTGGAGCCAAGCATCTAGCCAGAAGGATCGTCGTAGATTCGGAAACCAAAGATTTACTTTCTGTGAAGAAGCTGGCTGATCTCTGTGTTGAGGATCCCTACGATCATGAGGCTCGTTTGGCCCATCCTCTTGTTCCCTACAACGACAACGATCTGACCATCATAAAGGAGGATGATTAGAAAGAGGGGAAAGACGAGTGGCCTGTCCCGACCTTGGACTCCCGTAACTTCGACACTTACTATGCATCCTTCATGGGGAAAGGCCCCGATCCTGACGAGCCTTCGACCAACGTTGGTAATCAGTAGTTTATTTTGTAAGATGGTTTGTAATGTCTTAAACAATGCTCTCTTTTGGTTTTGTGGTTCTAAACATTGCTCCAAACAATTTACGCTTTGTAATGCAATTGGCCCGTTTCCTCATCGTTTAGAGGGGGTCGTACAATATTTTGTTTAATTGATTTTTGTTCTTAATTTGTTCGTTAATCTGTATGTTAACGTAGAAAGCACATGGTAATAACTTAGTGGATGAGTAAGTTTGAAGACAAGTTTGTTTGGTCGTCGTAAGTGATGACCGGAACATGGGTCGTCCTAATACGACTAACCCTTGTTTATACTTGTGCTTTTTTACTTCTCACATGGCTCATAGGTATAGTACGAAGGTCCATAGGTCTTTGCCCGTAGGCGAGATTATTTGGACGAGTCGTCTTATTCCGTTATAGCTGTCGACGAAGTCTGGCTTCGCCTAACCTTTATACTTGGCTAAAGTAAATGTAGGTCGAAGTCTGGCTTCGACTGATCTTTATACTTGATCAAAGTGAATGTAAAAGTCGAAGTCCGGCTTCGATCGATTTAGATTTCTTGAGTTTGTAGTGTATGAAGTCAGCAAAGCGACGAATTTCCATTGATAACTTTTGATCAACAACGATCTTACATTAACGGATAACTCCAGATCACTTTTTAAACTACTGGGATTCATAGATATCCCTTACAAAACTTCTAAAAACTTCAAAAACTTCTTAAAGAGTCACATAAAGAACCACAAAGTATGGTGCCCTGAGGGCGTTGGGGTTTGACGACGATCCTAGAAGTAGTATTTTGTGAGATGATTAGCATGCCATGGGTGCTTGAGTTTTTCACCGTTGAGTTTGGCAAGTCTGTATGTTCCTTCTCTGACCACGCTGGTGACGATGTATGGCCCCTCCCAATTGGGGGAGAGCTTGTTCTGACGGGCTTTGAGGCCCGTTGCTTCAATTTTTCTCAAGACATAATCTCCGACCTTGAAAGTCCTTTTCTTTATCTTCTTGTCATGGTAGGCCTTGGTCCTCTTTTTGTAGTTAGCCATTCTCAATTGAGCATCTAGTCGTCGCTCGTCCAAGAGGTCAAGGTCGACACATGCTCGCCGTGGATATTTCTTTCAACGTCGTAGAATGCCACCCGATTGGTAGGAAGTTGAAGCTCGGCGGGTGCCATGGCCTCAAAACCATAGGCCAAAGCAAATGGGGTTTCCCCTGTAGGCCCCCGGGTGGTTGTCCGGACTGCCCAAAGAGCCGACGGGAGTTCGTCCAACTACCTCCCATCACGACCCTCAAGATTTTTGCACAAGGCAGACAAGACGAGTTTATTTGCCACTTCAGCTTGCCCGTTGCCTTGAGGATAGGCGACGGACGACTTTGAATGCTTCACTCCCATTCTATTCAGCTCTTGTTCAAACTTTTTTGAAAATTGTAGAACGTTGTCAGAAATAAGCACCCTTGGAATCCCAAAACGGCACCATATTGAATCGTGGATAAAGCTCAAGGCATTGCTTTCTGTGATCTTGTTTAGTGCCTTGGCTTCAACCCATTTCGAGAAATAATCCACCGCCACTATTACATATTTTACTCCTCCCTTGGCCTGTGGAAAAGGCCCAATCAAGTCAACACCCCACATGTGAAATGGCCAAGCTACCATAACTGGGGTCTGTTCCATCGTCGGAAGCTTCGGAAGGTCGGCGAATCTTTGACAGGTGTCACACTTTCTCATAAACTGCTTCGCATCTTCGCGCAAGTGGGGCCAATAGTATCCTATAGTGATTAGCTTGTCAGCAAGTGTACGGGCACCAGGGTGGCCCCCACACTCTCCTTGATGCACCTCACAAAGTAGGTTGACAACTCTGTCAGGATGGACACATTTCAGCAGCGGTCTTGTGATGGATCGTCTGCAAAGCTCGCCCTCTACGACTGAAAAACGGGCAGCTTTCCTTTTGATTTGATGTGCCATTACCTCGTCAGATGGTAGCTCATCTTTTTCAATAAAGGCCTTCAGATCGTCAATCCAACACCTTGGACCGTCCCCAGCGCACATGATCTTCACTCTTTCGTAAGCTGGCTGCTCAAGGTAGGCCATGTGGTGGCCATGCTCGTCCTCTGGCAGTTGATTCGTGGCCAGCTTTGAAAGTAGGTCGGCGTGTTCATTATCTTCCCTGGCAATTCGCTGGATGGCCCAAAACTCTAACCCTTGTATCAACTCGCCGACTAACGAGTGATACTTCTGTAAGGTGGAGTCAACGACCTGGTAATCTCCATGGACTTGGTTGACAATCAGTTGTGAATCACAATAAGCCACGATTTTTGTTGCCCCGAAGCACTTAGCATATTCAATAGTGTGAATGTGGTGCCCAAATTTTTGTTGGATTCACGCGAGTTTGAAGACATCCGGTTTAATTTGAAAAACGGAGTCGCCACGCCATTTTGATTACCTCAAAACTTTGAAAAAAAGGTTTTTACTTGGGTTCGGAGGTTAAGTTACCCCTTGGGAAGAACGTTTGGCGTTCACCCAAAGTGCCTTGCCGGAGCAAGTCTCCCAAGATTTCAGTAATCGTGCTTGCTTGCGTGCTTTCTTGTGTGCATGTGTTTGAGAAAAAAGGGGGGAATGTCCCAAGTTGTCTTCCGGACGTACAAACCATTTGTTGGTTGTCGCTCGGGATTCCTTGGAATTTTATGTATTCGGGATTATGATCCCGTCCTCATCTTATGACTTGTGATCATCGCATTTTAACCTCGGGACCCTCGGGACTTGCGTGATCGAGAGAATGACTCTCTTTTGGTCAAAGATGAGGTTCTTTAGAAAAGGAGGGTCCTTAGCCCATCAATCCTACGCTTTAAGACGACCGAGCTCATATAGATGCTTCATACTCTTTCTTAAGCGATAATCGGAGATATAGGGTTCAAGGTGTCCCTTCCTAAAGAGATATGGAACCTTTAATGGAAGGAACGATGTAAAGATAGGATCTTTTACACCGGTCCATTCCTAGGTTGTTAATGGGGGAATGGGGGAAATGTATGTAAAAATGAATCTTTAATGAAAAGATGACATTTTTGGGTTGCAAATGATGCACTTAGTTTAAAGAAATAATATTTATTGCAAATGATGCATAAAGATTTGGTTTTTATGCAAATGATGCATTTTTGTTGAAGAAATTGGCATTCATTATGCAAAATGATGCATAAAGATTGCATTTTGAAAAGCATATGATGCTAGTTTATGGTAAAGACATGGTCTTTAAAGCAAATGATGCTTGAACAAGGGATTTTGGATGCAAATGATGCATTTTGATTGAAAAAGATTTGATTTTTATATGCAAAGGATGCATGAAGATGACATTTTTATTTGAAAATGGGGTTTTAGGTGCAAAGGATGCACCTTTATGGGAAAAGACTACATTTTTATGACAAATGATGTCTAATGCATGCCAAAGGGGAAGGGGGAATATAAAGATAGGATCTTTAATCTACCAAGTCCCAAGCAATATAAAGACAATGCAATGAGCAAATTATAAAGCAATTAGGATGCAAAGGTAGGGCGTGCGAGGTTACCAATAGCTTCCTTCTTCTTTGGTCGGAGCTAGGAGGAGCGGTTGGTCTTGGATCTTCAAGGAGGAGGGAGGGAGCTTCTTGGCCTTCTTCTTCACCTTCTTGAGCTTCCAAAGCAGATTCTTCACGTATTTGGAGTGTTTGTAGGTGACTTCCTATGGATTGTGTGTTGAAATGGGTAGAGGAGGGCTCTATTTATAGGCGATCCGGATAAGGCTAATGAAGCCGTGCGGCTAGGGACAATGACGAGCTAATGCAGCCGTGCGGCATTATCCATTGTGACTCAAAGCATTTCTAGAACCATGCAAGGTGGCAAATTCTAGAATCCTCTTCCTAATTAAGAAAAACGTGTTTCTTAATTAGGAAGGCTCCTTCAGCCCTTAATTTAATTTGGGACTGTTCGGAACATTTCCGGAACACTAGGAAGGTCCGGGAATTACCGGAAATTTACCGAAATTGCCGGAAATTTAACCTAAGGCATGAGCCGATTTGGGTACTTACAGAAGCCCTCGGCAACGTCACTTGCAAGGCGAGTGGGGTTGTCGATAGAAAAGGATCCGATCTCGGCGAATGCCGAGACGGATTGGGTGACCAAGGTGGTCGAGTGGCTGAACCTCCGGAAGGCTACCTACGTATCCCTGAGGAATCAAGCCAGCCGTAGTTCGGAAATAGGATCCGCTGGGGGAGGAAGAAGAGAAACTGGTCTCTTGCTGAGGAAATAGAAGAGAAAATGACCTAGGAGGTCAAGCAATTGATCCTACTGGGGATATGCTAGGAGTGACCAAGGTGGTCGGATATCTGAACCTCTATGAGGGGCTGCTTTATCACTGAGGAGTGACAAAGAAACAGGGTGACCAAAGTGGTCGAATGGCTGGACCTTTTATAAAAGGCTACCTACGTATCCCGGAGGAATCAAGCCTTGATCGTAGTTCAAGCATCACTAGATAGTTAGGAACGATGTCTAGGATTCTTGAGATTTTGACAATTAATGGAGGCTGTCACCTGATTGACAATTACTGGAGGATGTCACCTGACATTATTTCATTCTAACGGAAGCTAAAGCTTAGGGTACTATCTCTTTTATGACGGAGATAGAGGAAGCTAAAGCTTGGAAAAACTTGCTTGGAAAAACTTGAGCGTACTTCTCAATCTCTTTCGAATTAGAGATATGGGTATCTTAAGTTTGAAAAACTTGAGTATACTTCTCAATCTCTTTCGAATCAGAGATATGGGTACCTTAAGTTTGGAAAACTTGAGTATACTTCTCAATCTCTTTCGAATCGTAGATATGGGTATACTCAAGTTTGAAAAACTTGAGTATACGTCTCAATCTCTTTCGAATCGTAGATATGGGTAACTAAAGATAGAAAAACTTGAGCATACGTCTCAATCTCTTTCGAATCGTAGATATGGGTAGCTAAAGTTTGAAAAACTTGAGCATACGTCTCAATCTCTTTCGAATCGTAGATAAGGGTAACTAAAGATAGAAAAACTTGAGCATACGTCTCAATCTCTTTCGAATCAGAGATATGGGTAACTAAAGATAGAAAAACTTGAGCATACGTCTCAATCTCTTTCGAATCAGAGATATGGGTAGCTAAAGATAGAAAAACTTGAGCATACGTCTCAATCTCTTTCGAATCGTAGATATGGGTAGCTAAAGCTAGATGACATTATTTCTTTATGACGGAAATAACGAGACTAAAGAAGTAAGAAGGACTCGATGATTTTTGTAAAGAAAGTAGGACGTATCCTGATAATTTTTTTGTAAAAGAAGTGAATTAAAAATGCCAAAGGCAAATAAAATGAGCCACAGGGGGTAAATTTGTAAAATAAGCCTCGGGGGCACTGGAGGGAAAATTTGATCGAAAAATGATTGGAAATGCCAGGGGCACAAGGGGTAAAACAGACCTATGAGGGATAAAATCATAAAATTGAGCCTTCAGGGGCAAAATTGTAAAAACAAGCCACAGAGGCTTAGTATGTCGCACGACATAAGAGGCCAGTGAATGATTTCTTTAAAATTCGCACAGTCGCCATTTGAAATTTTATTAGACTTGAAATTGAGAGGGAGGCGACAGTGAGAAGAGAGAGAGCGAACATCAGAGAGGGAGATTCGAGGGAAATCGAGAGAAATCCAAACACTTCTTAGTCCGATTCAATTGAAGAATGCCTCCTAGGCTCTATCCCACCAAAAGAGCTTCTCAACATGCCAACTTAGCAAATCGACGGAAAGGGGTGCAAAGGAATCAAAGGCCATTTCTTCCGGAAGCTCAAAGGGGAGAGTTCTACCCACAGCTCGATGAGCATACCTCGGATGTCAGGAAGAAGAATGAGGTAAGAAACCTAGGGTTTCTTGAATTTTTTTTTTTTTAATTTGGGCGAAATTGATTCGAACTGAATGCCTTCAGACTGTGCTATGAATTAAATCATAAACTGGCATGAAATCATAGATTGATCTGAGAAATGTGAAGCTAAATGCATGCTATACATTGCTAAATTTTGACCTATTTTCATGATTTCAAGGAATAGCACGAAATATTCATACTTTTGCCATGTTTTCTTGCGAAATTACGCACCCGTGGCTCTCCCGTAGGCGATTGGCAGGCTATGGCAGAGCTTGCCGGGTAGCCAGGAGCAGATAGACTCGCCTCAGGGCATGATTTATGCCGTCGGGCTAGGACGATTTTTTGAGATGGCGAGGGCCATTGGAAACACTCAGAGGAGTGTAGATTTGGTGAGAGCTTTCGAGAGTATTGGTGGGAGACCACACATTCGTTCCACTTCTCTTGGGGTGAGACGACGATCACTCCTCCGGGATTTTGCGATTATCACAGATCGCCCTTACGAATGAGCCGCTTTACCTAGAGGAGCCTCGCACAGGAGCCGAGCCCCACCGATTGCCGATGCCGATTTTATGGGCTTACTTGGTTTCATTCCCTGGATCGAAGGAATGGATACGAGTTGGGCGAGCTACATGGCTTGATAGAGGGACAGAGTAGGGATTACATTGTGGTTGATGATCCCGTTGAGAGCCGGCTGAGGGCCGAGAGATTGGCTAGGGCTTTCTTATGGGTGGGCTTTTCCGACATGCTGTTCATCAACAGCGCATCTACTGCTTTGATTTCACCGCTGGAGCTTTTGAGAGCCCGGGATACCGTGGGGAATCTATCCCGGGGCGAGGCTGGCTTGGCTGAGATGTATTTGGCTCTAGATGACGTCAGCCGAGGGGAGGCGAAGTATTTTACTTGCTGTCATCTGGCTTTCGAGGTATTCTCTCACCTTGATCTCTTTTCTTTTGCGCATTTCATTATATCCCTTGTTTTCCCCTGTTTTGACTTCTTCTTCTCCTTTTCGTGCTTGGGCCTTCGAGTACTTTGGTCAAGTTATGAGTGGCAGATACAGATGAGTTTCCTGCCACCACTTTTCCTGCTCTTCTTCGGTGGACGAAGAATGCTAGGAAACAGACCCGGACACCAGAGGGTTCGAGGTGCAGGATCACGGCCTCGTATCATGATACGCCGACATGCCCGAGAGGGATCTCCACAGAGGCCGAGCTTGTTCCCCGGACCGGCCGTTACGATGACTCGGATTTGGATCATGCCGCGCACTTGACAGAGTGTCGCAAGCCGCTAGTGGGCTTGTCCGGGAGACGCCTTGTATCTAGGAGAGAGAGTGTATAGACAAAGATGGGCCGAATAGGCACGCTCGGATCCCCGATGATCCTCCGCCTAGGATGTGGCCGCCTCGCCGGTTGGCGAATGTAGATGCTCTGACGATTGTAGGCATGGCGGCACATCTCTACACACGGGAGGGGGACTATACTTTGTACGTGGCCGGGCATCTTCGGCCCCCACGCACTGTGGTTGGTTATGGTGCTCATAGCGCGGGGCCTTCGACCGGCTACGTAGCTAGACCTCCTTTGCCCCGACTTTCATTGATTATCAGGGTGGCGGTCGCATGAGGCGAGCCCATATTGATATGTCACAGACTCATCCTCATCTGGTGCTCCCGCGAGGTTCTAGATCTGTAAGTATTGCTCCTTACGTCTCTTTGGATTGCTTGCATCTCTTTTTTGTTATCAAGAACTGTATTTTGACACTTATTATGTCTGCTTGTAATGTATCGGCTCGGGCTTACAGCACTTGACCAGTGGCTTATACCGGCGCCTGTGGGCATGATTGGCAAGCTCCGTAAAGGAATGAGCTTTTGGAAGAATCAGCCGATCACAAGTGGTTCAATCGATATCTCTCCACCCGGTCACCCGAGAAGGAAGAAGAGCCGTTCGATGACGCGGGCACCGCCGAGGGCACCGGGTATGAGTGGACCGAGGCCTCGGACAAAGAGGCCAAATGTGCCTCTTCACGGACCCGTTGAGATAGACGATGATGATGAGGATGAGGAGCCGAGACGGCTACGTACTACGAGCTTGACTCTACTGTTATCACCGAGCTCGATGACTATTACCGCACGGAGACCATAGCCTATGAGGCACCTTCGGATGACACGATGATGAGCCGAGGAGGCCGAGGATGATGACGAGGATGGAGATGGGGAGAGGATGATGGAGAGGGCGATGGAGAGGATCTCAGTAGTAGCCCCCTTCCCCCTTAGGCATTTATGACTTTTTTTGGTTATTGTACCCCTTTTGGGGAAGACACATGTTATTTTTGCTTATGCACATTTCTTAGACTTGGTCTATTTTGGTTTGAATGTACATTGCTAGCCTTTTTCTCTTTGCACCCATTTATGAAATGATGTACGAAAAATGGCTAGAACTGGGTGACTTGAATGAATTTTTGGCTTGAATATGAATGTATGGGTGTTCATGGGGTAAATGAACCCTTCCCTATGCATTTGAGAGGTGTAGGATTGGTATTTGCAGCTTCTGATATGTCGGGGAGTGCCCTGGGGAAAACACGAAGCTGCTGATGTCTGCTGTCTGATGTGGCTAGTTATGTCGCGCGACACGGCTTCTTATGTCGCGCGACTTAATAAGCCCGAACCGTGCTTTTCATTGCCTTTGGAACTGGAATGGAGGCTGCGATCCACGAGGTTGGAATTGGGGGATCAAAGAGATCACCTACCTGGCCTCCTTGGGACAATGGCAAAGAGATATTCGGTCCCTTCCTATAAGGATGGAAACGGGGTGACCTAGGAGGTCAAACAACCAATCCTTCATAGGAATGTTCCAAATCAAAAGGGGTGACCAATATGGTCATAAAATTGGACTTTTATGAAAAGCTTACGCACCATTGGAGAATGGAGAAGGGAAAAGGTGACCAATGTGGTCGGATGGCTGAACCTTTATGAAAGGCTACCTACGTATCCCGGAGGAATCAAGCCTTGATCGTAGTTCAAGCTTTACCTAGACAGTTAGGAACGATGTCTAGGATTTTCGATGTTTTGACAATTAGGAAACTGTCGCCTGGTGTTATCTCGTTATAACGGAAGTAACGAAGGAACTTTTGGGAGAAAACGTTATCATTAGCAATTGGCACGTTACTTGAGCCTAGGGATGATTTTTCTCTTGGAAACATGGTAGGGACTGGGTCCGGGATGTACATATGGAATGTATTTTGGAATTGTTTAAGACGGGTTTCAAACAAGTGGGGTTGTATCCCTTGGGCGCGGATCGAACCGTTGTTGTTTGAGATGTTGTCAACGTGGATGGAATTCCCTCTTGGCCGAGATCTGGTTTAAACTTCGAGTCTCGATGAATGTTCCTTTCTCACACTCTGGCATTTGAAGCCGATGCCGATGTGCTTTTACAACCAAAGCGTATGTTGAAGTGACCAAACTTCTCTTCTAGTGGATGGATGTGACTTATCTGAGCCCCTATTCGAGGAAAAACTTTCTGCCAAGCCCCATGTCTTACTAAAGCAAGGAAAGATCCTTTCATTTGGCAAAGCCCCGGTTGAATGAACTGAGTAGGCGAAGTGACTTGGCGAAGCCCCAGTCTGGTGACCTAGCAAAAATCCCAATATGATTGATACATGCGAAAGTGATCCTGAGGTTGATCTGACCAAAATCGAATTTATCTTGGGACCTAGTGAAGAACCTGATGCGAACCCCAAAAATGGCTAAAGAAGCCCCAGTTTAAAGGAACGCTTTGACAAAGTCCCAACCTTGGAGAGTTTCGAGGCAGCCCTAATGCGAATTGTAGCAGAAGAGGGAAAACCTATCCTTTTTTCTTTTTTTTTTATTTTATTTAGTCAATCAGTCAACCTTAAGAAGATGTGGACGAAGAGAATTTCAGAAATTTATACATGCAGGGGCATATTTTTTCGAAAAGTGGGAATAGATCCCGATTTTTGTGTTATTTTGACGGCCTTATTCAATGTAGGCGCAAAAACTCGCTTTGGGTTTGACTCTTTTGAGAGAGTATAAGCGTAGAAGGGTTTGTAAAAGTGTATGGAAGCCCCTGCTGATAGAAAATCAGTGTTTAGCACTATTTTTCCTAAGATGTAGAAAGAGAAGACTTGTCAAGACATCTGAAAACTTGTTTTATTTACCATGATCACAAGATTGCTTAAAACCCTTTATTGATGTTCGGGTTATTCAACCACTAATCTCGATATGAAAAAACATTCTTATTAGTCATGAGGAGAAAGTCAACCAATGCCGCGGATCAAGATTGGCTGGTGTGAAAGAAAGGTTTGTGTATAGGAGGTCATTGATGAGACCGGGTTTTCTGGGTTTTGACTGTGCTCATGGGAGAGAGGTCATTGATGAGACCGGGTTTCGGAATTTGAATATGCTTATGGCCAGGAACCATTCTTTGGTTGCCTACGTTCCCCTCATTGTGAGGAGCTCGGGTCGCCGTAGTTCGGCTTTGGCCGGACTGTTTGGGAAATGGGATTTGTGGTTCCTTTTAGAGAAAAGGCTCGGATGAAAAGATTGGATGGTGAGGCTTGGGCCTCAGGATGATTCCTTGACCAAGTCATTTTGGACGGCTTCAATTGCTTCCTCTTTCATTGGGGGAGAAAGGATTTGCACGTGCCTTATGAAATGCTTCGTCTTTGCTTCGACCGCCATTGTTATCGACAACTTTCATTCTACGAGCTTTGATCTTGCCTTTCCGTCAAGCTTTTTAATGGGCGGTCTGGGTCACTTGGCCTCATTTTTTTTTTTTTTATGTGCAACCCCTGTTTTTTTTGCCTAGACCTCTTTTTTGGGATTTTCACTTAGCTGGGCATTACTCTTTTTTTTTTTTTTTTTTTTTTTGCACTAAGATTTTTTTATATATGTGCAACCCTGTTTTTTGCCTAGACTGCCCTTTTCTGGGATTTTCAGCCTAGCTGGGTATTACTCTTTTTGCACTACACATTTTTTATTTTCTAAAGCACCCGAGACCAAGGCGAGCCTGCTTGAACATTCTTGATACCCTTGAGGTTGTTGTTGCCGACACGGGGTCAATCTTTTGAGGTGAGTGGCCTTTTCTTTGTCCCTTGATGATGTTGCCGTTGTTGACTTGGTCAAGGTGATGGGGAGGACATGGTTTGGGAAAGTGTATGGCTTTGATGAAGGCCTTTTGCGGGGTGAGGAAAGTGTATGGCTTGATGGCATTAGTTGACTTTCTCACACCGATTAATCAGAATGTTAATTATTTCGAGAGATTATTTGTTGAGCAATGCAAGTGATCATATAAAATAAAACCATTTCATTAAATGTAATGTAGGTGTGCAAATAATGTCTTAAGTCTAGCAAGAAAAGAAGAAGACTTTTTATAGAAAATTGAAGATTTATTACAATGTCCGTAGAGGACCTGATTGAAAGGGAAAAAGTACTAGAACCTACGAAGGTCGACTGAGAGACTATTTTTTCTTTTTTTCTTTTTTTTTTTTTTTTTTTTTTAAGGATAGGTATACCCTAGTCTAGCTACTCTTCATTTGGTTGGCTGTCAGGGGAGCTTGAGCTTTCCTTCGTAGATCGGCCACTCGAATTTCTTTCTTCAGATCCACACACTTGTCTGTCACATGACCATAATGCTTGTGGTACTCACAGAACTTGGCCCTGTTAAATCTACTTGGGTTTCTTGGCTTATAATTCTCGAGAGGTGTGAGAAGGCCTCGTTTCACCAAATCGTTGAAAACTTTGCTCATGGGCATCCCAACATCATGTTGCACTTCTTGAATTGACCTTTTATCATAACTTTCTGTCTTTGGCCCATGGAGGTTCTCAAACTTCCCATCTTCTATCAACTTCTGGATCTCATGCCTCAAATAGGTGCAATCATCAGTGTTGTGCCCATGGTATTGATGGAAAAGACAGTGCTTGGACTCATCCAACCGAATCCTGGGGTTCCTGGGCTTCCAATTCTCCAGTGGCTTTATCAGCTTTTCTTTCATTAGCTCTTCCAGAATCTTGCTTAAAGGCCTCTCTGTATTGTCAAAGTGAAAGGAGCGAGGTTTTTGGGAAACCTTGTTGTTCTCAAGACTTTGATCTTCACTGTCCAATTGGTTCCACTGTTGAATTTGGCTGAAGGAAGCTACGACACCCTTTTCTTTGTGAGGGACTGGTGCCGAGCCGGAGTACGGTTCTTTGCTTGGTGGTGGCATTGGGTTACACTTGGTGGAATCATTTCCTTGCTTGGCTCGACATCTTGGGTCAAGGGAGTATTGATACTCATCATGAGGTCAAGCTTCTCTTGCATCTGTTGTACTTGTTCCATCAATATTACCACATGGGGGTCAACGGGGACTCTCGGGTTACCGGAGCGGCAACAGGACTTGTAGTAGCAAGCGACGGGCTGAATTCATTAAGTCCGGTAGGTGACAACTGAAAACTCGGATCATCCTTTGGCAACTCATGATCGCATTCGGGCGAGTATAGGGGCTTGAACATAGCCACATATCTCAAGCGATTATGTGAGGTTGGAGCATAAAGCGGCGGTATTGCTGAAAATGAGAGACAGGTGGGGTGAAGCCCAATCCGTTCTGAGGAGCTGAGGGCAATGGGGCCCTGATGAGCTGGGATGTTGGAAAGGACTGAGGAGAAGTGGTCCTTGGCAAGGGATCATATGTGGATGGAGGAAGGTATTGGTTATAGGCCGGGGAGCTGAGATGGCTACTTACGGAGTCTCATCTTCGACCACTACCGGAGAACCGTTGGACTCAACTGTTACTTGAACTCCATTGCGGCGAAGAGCACCGATGAGCAATGACAATTTGCTCTTCATGAACCTTCTGGGCATTTTCCAAAGCCAGGACTAACTCTTCCTTCCTAAACATCTGATTTCCTGCACCCTCACTGTTTTCTGTCAAATCTGCCATTCTGACTCTCTGAGCTGATGAACTGTCTGAACCTAAGGTTTTCTGAAAAGCCGCTGACCCAGTATTCTAGCCCACTTCTTTCTCGCTGCGGGAAAGGGACAGGCAAGGTTTAGGCTCGGGGATAGGTAAGGTAGGTAAGATTTAGACTTGGAGGTAAGTGTTTAGGCTAAAGGCTCAAGTAACATGCACTTATCGCTTAAGTTTTTTACTCAAAACACATTTTCTCCTAATCCTAATTGATCGGAAAAGATGAGACCTTGAAAGGTCAAGATTGAAATTTGGAGATCGGACCGAGGAGGTCTCGATTAAGGATTTGACCATGAAAGGTCGAGATGGGAAATCGGAAATTGGACCGAGGAGGTCTCGATTAGGGATTTGACCATGAAAGGTCAGGATAGGAAAATAGGAAATCGGACCGAGGAGGTCTCGATTAGGGGTTTGACCATGAAAGGTCAAGATGGAAAATCGGAAATCGAACCGAGGAGGTCTCGATTAAGGGTTTGACCATGAAAGGTCGAGATGGAAAATCGGAAATCGGACCGAGGAGGTCTCGATTAGGGATATCAGAGGTAGGACCATGCAATTATGATTACATTAATTGTTCAGGTTTACTTAAAATCATGTCTTTTATTAATTTCTATTTGGTTGGAAAAGGGGGGTTTGCCCTTCTTTTTTCGCAACTACTCTAGATCCTGGATCAGTGGGTTCCGTCACTACGTCTATAAGCCCCTCGTATTCCACACAGTATTTCGACCTCCCGGGGTGGACGGCCCGGGCGAGGGTCCTATAGGGCACGCGGATCCCACCGACCGAGAGTAAAGAACGCTCCTATCGGGTCTAGCGGGTCATAGGACCTTTCAACGCACTAGCGATGCGGATTATAGTCAAGGCAATACCGGGAAAGTCTCGTCTCTCTGCCTTGACGGATCTTTGGCAGAGTTTCGCTTGAGCGAATGACGGTTTCTGACTTTCGGTAATGTCCGAGAGAATAATAGGCATGGGTCGGGCGGTAAAAAGCCGGATGACACGGTGTCACATTGAACTTCGTTGCATACACGGTGCGTGGGTCGGAATCGAAGTCAATGCCGGTCAAGATCTTGCCAATTTTTCCTTGTCGGAATTTTGGCAGAGCTTCGCTTGAGCGAAAGATCTTTTGATTTTTGGCAAAGACTCGGTCTTGACTCTTACGCATTCCGTACGGGTCAAGGTCAATAGTCAATGTCGGAGTCAAGATCCCACCGATTTTTCCTTGTCGGAATTTGGCGGAATTTCGCTTGAGCGAAAATCTTGGCTTCCGTTATGAGCTAAGGCTTGACCTTTACGTGGGTATGCAAGCTGGGCTATATGACACGGACTAGACCAAAAACCAACCAAAAGTCACGGTTTTTGAAACGTGTGACACGGATCGTGTGCATTGGTCGACACTGGCTGCCATGGGGAGGTTGGGATGATTCCGTGCGCGCCCGGAGCATCGTAAGGCTGTCTCCGTGGATGACTGGAACCACCCTCGGGTTTGAAGGACGTGCGTGCAAAGTGTACAGTATATATCAGGTGCGCGTAGTGTGCGGTCTCCTAAAAATGTTCCTTTTTGAGTTAAGACAGAGATTTTCATAATGTGTTTTAAAGGAATGATTTTCGGGAAGGGGGAAAATGCAACACGTAAGCACGTAAATTTTAAGGAGCCCCGGTCGGTCATGGAGCTGAGTAGCCCCAAGCTGCTAGGACTGCCAGATTAACCATGATTTTTCCTGGTGGAATTGCCACTGAGGTCGCCCGGTCAGAATCCGAGGAGGATTGAGCCGTACAACTGCATGGATCAATTTTCCAGGTTCCACTCCTTTTGCTATTTTTCGGGTTGTTTCCCGTTTCAAAGTATGCACAGATTCCAAGATGCAAATGATGCAATGCATGGTAAAGAAAGCAAGCACGATTAATGAAATCGGCGATGGGAGTCTAACCCGCTCAAAGGGAAAAGCTTTCTTTTATTTTTTCAAAATTGTTTTTCGAAAAGGGATACTGGTACGTGGATTGTTAAACCACCGGTTATCCCAACTCCCACGTCAGGGAGTGTACAGGAAGGGTAAGTGGTTTCCACCTATATACCGAGTATCGATTTTTTTTATTTTGAAAAATAGAAGCTTTTCTCCTTTGGGTATTTCCCAGTGAGTCGCCAACCTGTGAATGTGGTGCCCAAATTTTTGTTGGATTCACGCGAGTTTGAAGACATCCGGTTTAATTTGAAAAACTGAAGTCGCCACGCCATTTTGATTACCTCAAAACTTTGAAAAAAAGGTTCTACTTGGGTTCGGAGGTTAAGTTACCCCTTGGGAAGAACGTTTGGCGTTCACCCAAAGTGCCTTGCCGGAGCAAGTCTCCCAAGATTTCGATGTCGTGCTTGCTTGCGTGCTTTCTTGTGTGCATGTGTTTGAGAAAAAGGGGGAATGCCCCAAGTTGTCTTCCGGACGTACAAACCATTTGTTGGTTGTCGCTCGGGATTTCTTGGAATTTTATGTATTCGGGATTATGATCCCGTCCTCATCTTATGACTTGTGATCATCGCATTTTAACCTCGGGACCCTCGGGACTTGCGTGATCGAGAGAATGACTCTCTTTTGGTCAAAGATGAGGTTCTTTAGAAAAGGAGGGTCCTTAGCCCATCAATCCTACGCTTTAAGACGGCCGAGCTCATATAGATGCTTCATACTCTTTCTTAAGCGATAATCGGAGATATAGGGTTCAAGGTGTCCCTTCCTAAAGAGATATGGAACCTTTAATGGAAGGAACGATGTAAAGATAGGATCTTTTACACCGGTCCATTCCTAGGTTGTTAATGGGGGAATGGGGGAAATGTATGTAAAAATGAATCTTTAATGAAAAGATGACATTTTTGGGTTGCAAATGATGCACTTAGTTTAAAGAAATAATCTTTATTGCAAATGATGCATAAAGATTTGGTTTTTATGCAAATGATGCATTTTTGTTGAAGAAATTGGCATTCATTATGCAAATGATGCATAAAGATTGCATTTTGAAAAGCATATGATGCTAGTTTATGGTAAAGACATGGTCTTTAAAGCAAATGATGCTTGAACAAGGGATTTTGGATGCAAATGATGCATTTTGATTGAAAAAGATTTGATTTTTATATGCAAAGGATGCATGAAGATGACATTTTTATTTGAAAATGGGGGTTTTAGGTGCAAAGGATGCACCTTTATGGGAAAAGACTACATTTTTATGACAAATGATGTCTAATGCATGCCAAAGGGGAAGGGGGAATATAAAGATAGGATCTTTAATCTACCAAGTCCCAAGCAATATAAAGACAATGCAATGAGCAAATTATAAAGCAATTAGGATGCAAAGGTAGGGCGTACGAGGTTACCAATAGCTTCCTTCTTCTTTGGTCGGAGCTAGGAGGAGCGGTTGGTCTTGGATCTTCAAGGAGGAGGGAGGGAGCTTCTTGGCCTTCTTCTTCACCTTCTTGAGCTTCCAGCAGTATTCTTCACGTATTTGGAGTGTTTGTAGGTGACTTCCTATGGATTGTGTGTTGAAATGGGTAGAGGAGGGCTCTATTTATAGGCAGTCTGGATAAGGCTAATGAAGCCGTGCGGCTAGGGACAGCGAGCTAATGCAGCCGTACGGCATTATCCATTGTGACTCAGCATTTCTAGAACCATGCAAGGTGGCAAATTCTAGAATCCTCTTCCTAATTAAGAAAAACGTGTTTCTTAATTAGGAAGGCTCCCTTCAGCCCTTAATTTAATTTGGGACTGTTCCAGAACATTTCCGGAACACTAGGAAGGTCCGGGGAATTACCGGGAAACTTACCGAAATTGCCGGGAAATTTAACCGGAAGGCATGAGCCAGATTTGGGTACTTACAAATAGCTGCAACAAGTGCCTCGTATTCCGCTTGGTTGTTTGACGCTTGGAACATGAACCTCAGAACCTCTTCAAAAACAGTACCGCTTTCTGGCTCAACTAGCTAGTACAATTCCGGCTCCACTCAGATCTCTCGTCGCCGATCCATCTGAGAAAATCTTCCAGAATCCAACACGCAAAGCCAACTCTTCCGGCTTGTCGTCGACTTGCTTGCCCTTGCTCATTTTTTGGGGTGGCCTTTTGTAACGACCCTAATCCTAGGTACTAATTTTAAATATCATATTATGTGCTTTTAATATTTATGTTAACCTTATGTGTTCAATTATGTCTTTAAATTCGTATTTTAAGATAAATTGGGTGAGAAGTAAAATTAGGATCTTTTAAGAAGTCATTGGATATTTAATAAAGAACCATGGGGAATAATAAAAATAGAAAATAGATAAATAGTAAGAGGAGGATAAATGGGTAAAATAAATAAGTGGTAAGGGATTTAAATTTAAATGTAGAAAGCCTAAGAATTTAGCTAGGCATGGGGGGGGGGGCATACCATAAATTACTCCCCTTCACCCTTAGTCAATGACACATACTTACTCCCCATACCTCCCTTATACTTTCCTTCACTCTTCCCCTACTTTCCCTATTCATCTCCCTCCTCATTCTCATTTTCTCTACAATTCTCCATGGAAAGAGCCTTGTGAAAGCCTCTCCTTTCCAAGATTTTCTAGCAAGCCATTTCTCAATCATTTTCAAATCTAAGTGTCCTTTTGTGAGTGGTTCATCTCAAGGAGTTGATCAAGCCTAGAAAAGCTTCATTTCATCTTGTATTGGCTAGGTGAGTTGTTATGATTTCCTTCTTATAAATGTTCATAAACTCTTAAATGTTGTTCTTGTTCATATGATGTTTGTTTCATGCTTGGGAAACCTTATAGAAGTTGTATGATTAGTAAATGAAGTAGAAGGAAGTAAATGTTCATGTAAGATGATTTTAGAGGAAATGAAATGGGTGGAAGATTTAGTGATAAATAATCTAGGGCTACTTTATTTTGGGTTTACATGATGTAGGATGAACTTTGTAAAGCTAGGAAATCCTTTGGGTGTTCTTGAAATTTGGGTAGAGGAAAAGAAAGGGAATGAAGCTAAGTAGAAAAGGGTTGAAATTTGGAAATTGCTGAAGAGGGACTTGGGCGGTCGCCCAAGGGGGCATGAGCGGCCGCCCATGCTTCCAGAAACTAGGATTCCTTGGAAAGCCTCTTGGGCGGTCGCCCAAGAGGTGTTGTGCGGTCGCCCAAGAGGGCAGAAACTTAGTGTCATTTTCAAATCCACTTGGGCGGTCGCCCAAGTGGTATGGGAGGTCGCCCAAGACCCCAGAAACCTAACTTTAAATCTGAACCAGAAATTGTTTAGCAATCTGGTTTGGTCCCTTATAGATTGTGACTCCCACCTAGTAAGTTGAACTTGAGCCTTCATAGAGACTATGTATTAGTGTATAATGACCTTGTAGGATGAATTGATGATACTTCCTTGCCTTACTTGAGTTCATATACATTGTTTATATTATGCATAGTGTGGAATAAATGTTACACTGTGATATTGGTTGGACATGAGTATATTTTACCATGTTGTTATATTGTTATCCCTTTTTGTGGATTATGCTTCAAGTAACTATTATGTGCTTGATATTTGTTAATCAGCTGATGTTGGGGGTATAACATAATACGATCAATTATGGAAGTGTGACCTAATGTGATCGGATTATGTTATATCTGTGACCGTCCCCTCCTGTGGCCACAGGTCGGGGTATAGCATCTGTATTGAGCCAAAAGCCTTACAGAGTTGCTACTATCTTATTTGGTTCCCTGAAAAACGGGTCTTATAAGATGTGAGTATTGCTTAAGCAGCTCACTGTAAGATTGGAGTATTATTATACCCAATGTTGTACGACTGCATTCAGACGGGAAAAGGTAAACCAAGGTAATGGAATGTGTTTACAGCTTTTCCAAGGTGTTATGTGCGACTGTTTATGTGTTGCATTTATCTGGCATATTGCTGCATTCATAATAGCTTGCTGAGATTTATTCTCACCCCTCTCCCTTTAATGTTTTTAGATCCCGAGACAGGAGGACCGGCCAAGTAAGGGCGAAAAGGAGTTTGGCAGTGAGCTTTTGGGGTATTGTCGGGGTACGTTAGGTTGGCGTAGAAATTATATTTTGTTATAAATCCTTTATGGAGTTTGTAATTAGAAACTTTACATTTCTACGTTAAAACCAATATCTTTTGTAACTAAACAGGTGAATGTTTTCAAAGTTGGTCAACTCCTCCTTCAATGTGGAGAGGAGTGGAGTTATTTTGAAATGACAATGTTAATGATGTTTAAGTTTGAAGTTTAATTCAAAGTTTTAAAAAGTCTAGTAAATTTGGGGTAGTTTGGGGACGCTCCAACTCGGGACACGTGTAGGTTCCGGGTCGGGGTCCTCACACCTTTGCTGGTCGTCGTCTGAACAGAATGTCGTTTCGATTAAGAAATCAGCCAAGGCTTGGGCTTGCAGGGTCTTCCTTGCTCTATATTGGATTTCAAATTCTGTCAATTCAATGCTCCAGTTCAGGAGACGACCAGAGCTTTCGGGACGATGCAAGATTTTTCGTAGTGGGGCATCTGTATAGACGACAATGGGATGGGCTGAGAAATAGGCTCGTAGCTTTCGTGCTGCAATGACGAGAGCATAGGCTATTTTCTCAACGTTTAAATATCGCGTCTCCACATCAGACAAAGCTTTGCTTACATAATACACTGGCCTCTGTATCCCATCCTCCTCCCTTACCATCACGGCGGCGACGGCCTTGTCACTCGCTGAAAGGTATACAAACAAGTCTTCCCCCGCGACGGGGCTGCTTAGGAGTGGTGGGGAGCCAAGGTATTCTTTAAGCTGATTGAACGACCTAGAACATTCTTCCGTCCATTTGAAATCTTTTGCGCCACGAAGAGCCTTAAAGAAAGGAAGTGATATTTCGGCTGACTTCGAAATGAAACGACCTAGGGCCGCCACTCGTCCATTTAGCCTTTGGACCTCCTTAATGCTTGTAGGCTCGGTCATATCAATCAAAGCTTTGATCTTTTCGGGGTTAGCCTCAATTCCCCTTTGGGAGAGCATGAATCCCATGAATTTTCCTGCCGCAACTCCAAAAACACATTTGGCCGGGTTGAGCACCATGTTGTTCGCTCGTAGGCTGGAGAAGGTTTGTTGAAGGTCGTCTACATGCTTCCTATTCTTTGACTTGACGACCATGTCGTCTATGTACGCTTCTAGGTTGTCGCCGAGCTGACCTTTAAATACCTTGTTAATCATACGCTGGTAAGTTCACCCGGCATTTTTTAGCCCAAAAGGCATCATCGTGTAGCAATAGGTTCCCCCTGCAGCCTGGAAGTCCGTCTTTGGAATGTCTTCCTCGGCGATCTTAATTTGATGATAGCCGGAATAAGCATCCAGAAAGCTTAGGGTGGTATGACCATCAACAGAATCGACGAGCTTAACTGTCCTTGGGGCATGCTAAGTTCAGATCGGTGAAATCAACACATAACCTCCATTTTCCATTGGGCTTTTTGACTAGAACCACATTTGCCAACCACGTCGTGAGTCCAGCATCCACGATTATACCAGCGCTTAACAGCTTCTCAATTTCTTTTTTTATAGCAACCTCCTTCTCAGTTGAAAAAATCCTTAGCCTCTGCTCCTTGAATTTCATTGTTGGGTTTACTCCGAGCCTGTGGACAACCACATCTTCCCTTATGCCCTTCATGTCTTCAACCCTCCAAGCAAAGACATCGAGGTTATGTTTGAGTAGGGTGATTATATCATCCCTCTCCTCAGTCGTCAGCTGAGACCCCAGTTTAATCTTTTGCTCGGGGTAGCTTGGGTTGATGACCAGCTCAGTTAGCTTGTCGGCAGGCTTTATTTCAGGAGCGTCGTCTCGAAAATCCATAGACTCAATCACAATTTCTTTGATCTTTTTCCTTGCTTCGGGGGTGAGGTCTGGAACCTCGTCTTCAATTAGCTTGTCTAGCTCGGCCCCCGATTCCTGGGTGACCAAAAGCTGTGGAGCTGCAAGTTGGTCTAACGCGCTCGTTGAGCCGTCATACTGTTTCATATGATCTAACGCGCTCGTTGAGCCGTCATTACTGTTTCAAATCAGGTAGTTTAAACCCTGGTTCGGGAGGTCCCATTTCCAGCATCCATGGTGCCAATGGCTTCAGTGTGCCAACATCATCTTCAGAATCGTTGCTATCTACATTGTTCCTTTTGGCTGTCAATTCCTCAACTTGACGTTTGAGCCTTAGAAATTCTCGCATATCAACATCGCCTGCAGGGCCGGTGGGAGGGATCCTATCTCGACGAGGCCCCCGGGTAACGGTGTTCGACCGTTGCCACTCGGAGGGAGCAGGCCGTCGAGAGATACCTCTCTCTCTCCTATAACTTGGGGGGGGGAGATGGCCTGTAGGATCGTGACTGCTCCCGTCCACGACGAGGGGGGGAGCGCGTCCTTTCCCTATAACTTGGTGCTCGTTCATTACTCATCGACGGGGTCATTTGATGATCTTAATTAACTTGGCTCTGGTTACGATCAAGATTTTCATTTGCAAGAGTTCTACGAGGCTCCCTGTCTGCCTCCTCCCGGGGTCGTTGAGATGGGAGTCCCTCACTACGACGTTGGTTGAGATGCTCTCGGAGATCCAGCTGCGGCACTATACGGTCATTTCTGGCGGCAGTCTCTTCACGACGACCATCGTTCCTTCTCTCGTTTCTTCTCCTTCCCGAAGAGACATTATTGTGGGATGCCTGTGGGGGTTGGTCTTCTGCCACTCTGATTAGCTCGTTCTGGATTTGGATGAGTTCGTGAAGAGCATTCTCTCTTTCTACCAGGAAAGCGGTTCTGTCGAGTTGTGGGTTGGAGGGACCTCCCACATTTCATACAGTAGCTCCCTCTGTCCTCCTTTCAAGTGGTGGTCGTTGTTGCCGCTCAGGAGCATGTCTTTTTCTCTCCTCCTCGCCGTTTCAAGGCCAGTATCATCAACCACACCTTGTGACCTGGTAACCCTCCGATTAGGGTTCCTAGGTTGAGGTGAGGGAGGTCTGGGATTTTCCTGGTTGCCTTGCGGAGGGGATGGTGGCCGGCCGGCATCTCCAGTTGACTTGCTAGCTGTGTGTCCGTCTGACACCATCTCCAGGTACTATCCGGTTGCTTTTCCTTTGTTGAAGATCACTGATGAACGTTTCCTGGAAATGGAACCAATCTGATGACGCAGGAATACGTTCGGGCTCAGCTCTGGGTCCAGCAAATGATTTGGGATGACTTCTGATCTGCACAACACAAGAAATACACCGTGAAATGCACCGGGGCTTGTCCGGCAAGGCCCTCCGACGTGAGAATCAGCGTATGGACTGGAGAAAGGTGATAATAATATGGTGGGTATGTGTATGCGTGAATATGTAAAATTGCATTACCTTAGCCCATGACACTGCTCTCATATTTATAGTGGAAGAAATGGAACTAGGGTTTCCATATGAACCGTTGGATTGGGTAGTGGCCAACCGTTGGATCAGCTTTGTTCCCTAGGCGTACACGTGGCGTGCTGGGATTGCTCCGCCTAAGTAAGGACACTGTTGTGTCTGACACGGATAAGTTGTTTGCCTTATAATGGAAAGTCAACCTGTGCACTTTTGGCGCTACTACCGGTTCCATGATTGCACGTGCAGAATGGCCCAGTGGTAGGTCTGACTTTATCCCAAAATAGCCTATCGAGCAAGCTTGTTGAAGAAGCTAAATGAAGGGACGACCTGGAGCTGTGTGTCCAGTAAGATCGTCGCCTTGATAGATGACTCGACGAGCGAGTGGACGAGTGAGTTACCTCGTTCTCCAGATGAGTTGAGTCGCTCAATGGCGACGACGGTCACTCTCCGTTAAGGCGGGCTCTGATCCATGTGGTGAGATGGCTCGTCGTTAGATGGGCTTGATCGCTCATTGACCTTAATTCTCTTAGAACTGTAAACAGCTGATTTTTTCTCTTTACTATCCAAGATGCTTAACAGTGGTGATGTACCTAAATTCAAAAATTCCCAATGTAAACAGTTAAACACATTATGGGAGTTATATATATATATATATATATATATATATATATATATATATAAACACATTATGGTCAATGTATTAATTACACATGTGAGTGCGACAATTTATATCCAAGTAAATTCAAATGCCAAAAGTATGTTAACATAAAATTGAAACCTAAGAACGATAATTAAGAAAGGGGAGAAGAACAAGAATAAGAAAGAAATAGGAAGAATTAAAACATCACCCCCAAACTATCAAAGGCTGTTATTCCAAACTACACTGTACAAGTGCATAAACAAAAGAATAAAATTCTACTTGTAAGATATCAGAAGTAAATACTACAGCATATGATAATGATCAGGCATACAGCAAAACTGCAGCAGGGACGAGGACCCCGCAACCACAGAGGATACCCCAATAACCTTGAGAAGATAGCTGCATTTGCATCCCATAACAGCCAATAACACCAATACTGCCTGCAAAAACACCAGCTTTTCCCACAACGCGAGCAATTTTTGGCATTTTATCACGCAGCAGCATGGAGGAAAGGGTCCCAATGAATCCCGCCATGGTGGCCCCCACAATTGCGAACTTTTCCTGAGGTGGGCATAATGTGGAAGAGCTGAGAATTGAGTAACCTGCTGCAGAAGTGAATCCAAAGGTAGTCTCCACCACTTTATAGAAGTAAGATGGTCTAACAACATTTTGGCCTTCAGGGTTCCGATACCCCTGTTTGATCACTGAAAGGGCAGTTACGTCATTTCCCACAATCAAGATCCCGTGAAGGCACATTTTCATTTCCGTTTCAGAGGTGCGTTCAGAGGCTGTGGTAGCTCTAGAAGAGTCCTCAGCCATGGTGGGGTCAGCAGCCACGTCATCTATGTCAATGTGTATCTCAGGAATCTCTGTTTGATTACTCTCCATGTTAGCAACTTTGTCCAGAATGATGACCGGACTTTGGTTGCTGAATTAGTTGCCTGCAATCTCTGAATACTCTTCTTTGCATATGCAGATTTGCTTGAAAGAGCATTCACTTTTGCCTGTAAGAGTTGCCATTTTTATTGAATTTTCCTCCCCTTTTTTAGTAGACTAGCACAGGGATTGCACACGGAGAAAGAGATTACGAAAGTGATTACGGAGAAAGAGATTACAACATGTTTAATAAAAAATTCACTGACATGCCAAAATGGAGAAAATGAGTATTTTTATTGAATTTTCCTCCCCTTTATTCAACTAAGTGAAAGAGAGAATTGGTACCCTACTCTTAAGAGATTTTGGTAATAACATGAGTCAGCTGATGAGTCCAAAAGAGTGCATTGATCGAAATTTCCTCCAGCAAATTTTCCACAAAGAAAGATAGTTTTTCCAAGTTTCTTTGGAAATTCGCACAAACTTCAACCCCACCATCAAGTAATATTCCAAGAAGCTGCCTCTCTACAACTCTTTATCGGTGCATGAAAGGGTAGAAGTCGCCAAACAGAAATATTACATTGATTCTTCAGATATTTTTAGACAATTCCACGTTCAAAAAACATTATTACGATGGAATCTTACTGGTCGCTGGCCAAGTTATAAAGTAAAAAATAGTATCCATCTGAGGATTTTTTTTTCAAAATATAGCTTTTTAAAAATTTATATTTCAAAATAACATTATTAAAAATTTAAGTACCAAACTAACACTTTTCAACCAAATCCGGAATTGGCAATTCCCGGATTAATGCATTCCGGAATTACCAATTCCGGATTTGGTTTTTTTTTTTTTTTTTTTGTTTTTTTTTTGTTTTTCAAAGCTGAATTTTCCAAAATAATATTACTGTTAATAGGGAGCGATCGCGCTTCGGTATGGAGCGACCGCTCCTAATGTATTCTAGTGTTACCAATTCTGGATTCCCTTTTTTTTTGCGAAACTGATTAAATTAGCAAATTAATATTTTCTGGAAAAAATAGCGAGCGATCGCGCGTTTTATGGGGGCGATCGCTCCTAATAATGTAATCCGGAATTGGTAATTCCAGATTTATTATTATTTATTTTTTAATACTGAATTGAATTAAGTAATTATTTTTTTTGAAAAATTCAAATTCGGAAATGCTAATTTCGGATTTGCTTTACAAAACCCTTCTTCCCCTGTAAATCTGTAAACAACCCACGCATAATCAAAACTCAGTGAAGAAGAAGGAAAAAAGAAGGAAGAAGAAGAGGAGAGTAGGTGATTTTTTTCCAAAAAAATCTAAAAATTCAAGAAGTTGATTAAGAAGTTCAAGAAGAAGAGAAGAGAGGTGATTAAGAAGGTACATTTAATCCCTCTTAATTTTTGTTTGAAATTTAAATTTAGTATTTATTTGTAAATGTAATGATATTGTTAAATTAGATTTTTTATAATTTATTTTTTCAATTTTTAGGAATAAATATGGCTGGAGTTCCACTTATTTTCATGTGTTATTGGGGAGGAGATGATGAACACCCGTTTGAAGGTGAACATTTTGAAAGGGGACCAAAATGTGCACTTAGGGCTAAAACTCGGTGGAGTTACAAGAAGTTGATTAAAAAGTTAGCTAAGAAAATTGGGATAGATCGAGCTATTGTTCAGTTGCAAGTTACATGTAGATATCCTCATCTTGTCGCTCCCGGGATTGCAAATTATATTTCATTTGTAATCGACAATGATATGGGTATGGAAGTTATGTTTGATGTTTCTGCTCAGTTTGGTGGGTTGAGTAGCTTACAATTGTATGTTAAGATGAATTTAGTTGATAATGTGAATGTTGAGGAATTTGAAACGCATGAGGAGCCATTCCAAAATGAGTATGTTAATGACATGGATACCTTTCAGATGGGTTCTTTAAACTGCTATAGTCAGAGGGATGCTGAAACAAGTACACAAACATATGTGGAAGAGGAAGAGAAAGAGGGAGAGGAAGAGAAAGAGGAAGAGGGGGAGGAAGAGAGAGAGGAAGAGGGAGGGGTGAGGGTGAGGAATTGTATAATGATGATGATAATGATTCGGATTATGAAGAAAATATTGGGTTGCTTCTAAATGAAGATCGTGACGATGGATATGATGATTGCAGTAGTCCTACTGATGATAGCGAGAATGAGGGAGAAGATTTGGCGTTACATTTGGTTTCTTACGAAGAACCACAACATCATGTACATGAGAGAGTCGGGTATCAATTTTATCGTGATATTGGAGAAGGATCAGAGATATATGATGATAACCAATATGACTTTGCTGAATGGAATGTAGAACATGATGAAATTGCCAAAGGTATTCGCTTTTCAAAGAAGACAGAGGTGCAGTATAAAATGAAGTTGTTTCATATTAAGAAAAATCTGCGCTTTAAGGTAAAACGAAGCACAACCCGAAAGTGGACTATTGAGTGTTTGGTGAAAGATTTTCCGTGCAATTTTTATGTGAATGTGAGTTTGAAGAATGCCGGGTATTGGGAAGTTATCAAATACAAGGGTCCTCATTCTTGCTTGGGAACTGAAATTAGCCAAGATTATCAAAACATGGATGCTAAGTTCATAGGGCAAGAAGTTTTGGAACTGGTTAAGGCTGATCCCGAGTTGAAGATTGCACTAGTGAAGGCGGAAATAAAAAAAGCCCATGGGAAGGAAGTTTCATATAGAAAGGCATGGTGTGGTAAACAAAAAGCTATTGCAGAGGCATATGGAGACTGGGAAGAATCTTACATAAGACTGCCATGTTTGTTAGCAGCCATCCAAAAGTGGAACCCTGGAACCATTGTGGAGCATTCTGATCCTCCTCCTCCCGGTGCTTTAGGTATGTTTGATCGTGTGTTCTGGGCATTTGACACTTGTGTGGAAGCATTCTCTCATTGTTGTCCTGTTATTTCTGTTGATGGCATATTCCTGCATGGAAGATATAGAGGGGTTATTCTTATTGCCATGGGTGTCGACGCAAATGATAGTCTACTTCCTCTCGCATTCGCTATTGTTGAAAAAGAGGACTATCGAAACTGGTGTTGGTTTCTGCATCTTCTTTGCAAACATATTGTTAAGGGTCGTGAAGTTTGCTTGATATCTGATCGGCATAATGGCATCCTTTCCACGGTTGGAGACATTGCCAGCTAGCCACGAAATGTTATCCACAGATGGTGCATGTTGCACTTGCGAGCTAATTTTCTTAAAGCTCACAAGGGCGTTGGATTGAAAGATCTTTTTTGGCGTGTTGTTAGCACCACCCAAGATAGAAAGCTTAAATGCTATCTGAGGAAAATTCATATCATCAACCCTGAGGCAACTAAATGGTTTGAGAACTTGGATGCTAGAAAGTGGACAATGGCTCACGATGGTGGATATAGGTACGACATTAAGACTACTAATTTGTCTGAAGTTTTTAATGGCGTTATGAAAGAAGCCCGGGGGATGCCTATTTCAGCAGTTGTTGAGACCTCATTCTATAGGTGTGTGGCATACTTTCAAGATAGACTCACTAAAGCAATTAGTGCTTTAGGGGGAGATCCTAATGGCATCCCACCACCAAATGCCATGCTACAATTCAGTGAGAGAATCGATCGAAGATACCGATACAACTTGAATAAGGCTGGGTTTCATCACGTCACAAGGTTTAACACTACGTCTGTGGGTGTTTATAGTGTGACGACCAGGGTACGTGGTGACAAAGGTGGACACATACAAGTTGTGAGATTGCGTGATCGAACATGCACTTGTGGCAAATGGATGCAATATCATTACCCTTGTTCGCATGTGCTTGCGTGTTTCAAATCGCAAAATGTCGATGGTATGAGTTATATTCATCCTTTTTACAACCTTGGCTCGTACTACAAGACGTGGAGTTGCTCTTTTCATCCAATCCATGACGAGGCCTATTGGAATGTAGATCACATTGTCCCACGTTTTTACCCTAACCCGGACCATAGACGTGACCAAAAGCAAGGGAGACCCAAGTCAAGGTGACTGAGAAACTCTATGGATTGGCAAGTTGCATAAAAAAAGAATCGTTGTGAGATTTGCAAGGTAGAAGGTCACACGCGAAGGAGGTGTCCAACTCTTAGGCAGTAAGAGTTAATTGTTATTTGTATTTTTAGTTCTTAATTTAAGTACTTGAACTTTTAAGTATTGTTCTTTTATTCGAACTTGTAATATATTGAACTTGTAATAAATTCAACTTTTGGTGGAATATATCATCAAATATAGTTGTAGTTGTGCAACTTGAAACGACCAAATGGGCCAAAACGAGTTTTGTTTTGGTATTTTAGAATTAGAGGAGTTGATTTAGGCAATGTCAATTTCAGTATTTCATACAAATGGAGCGACCGCGCGGTATCATGCGCGCGATCACGCGAAGTTACTGGAAAAAGGGGGCGACCGCGCCATAAAGAGGGGCGATCCCACCCCATAGAAAAACAAGGCGTACATTTTTTGACTATACGTTGTTGACTAAGTTGAAGTATTGTTCCTTCGTCTCGCATTATAAATGTATCATATTGTAGCAAATAATTTATAAAAAACTGAAATAACATTAAAACAAATAGTTCAAATTAGTGATCACATCCCGATCACATAGGATAGAAATAACATTAAAACAAATAGTTCGAATTAGTGATCACAGCCCGATCACATAGGATAGAAAATACAAGTTCAACAACTATTACATTAATCAAACAAAATATTTAGTAACCACTTCCAGGTGACATGAAAAACCCCTTCATGGAAAATCAGATGGGATGAAATCCTTATGGAATACCTGCAACGCAAATAAACTAATGTCATTTGTTGAACAATCACTCACTCATAGTAGGATCCTAACAATTTTACCTTGAATACATTGGGGAGTGTGATGTTGAGATAATATGCTTTACGTGAGGGGGAGAAAACAACAACCTAAAAATTACAAACAACATAATTAGATGGCCATATTAATACTAGGTTCGAGCTGTTGCATTTTTAATACAAAATGCCTGATGAAGTATCATAACAGAACCAACATCTATGTCATTCGCGAACTCACTCTCAATAAGCACCTTACGATGAATTGAAGCACCTATTGTTCCCGTAGGATCCTATCAATTTTACCTTAATTAGTAAGATAAGACACATACTAATCAGACTATAAAGAGTAAGTTTTGGGAGAAATCAGTTTCTCCATAAATTATAAAAAGTCCAATTTTTTTCAACTTGCAAATATTTGACGAATATAAGAGCAGTTTAAAAAAACAGGACTTTTTATAACTTAGGGAGAAACTAGTTTCCCCCAAAATATTGTGGACTATAAAACATAAAAAACTCATATTCAAACCTTCAAAGTCACCATAGCGTCACCAAATTCATTTCGTGTAATGGTCTTGACAACAGCAACGACAACATTAATCCTATCAAAATTGATACATCCACCCCTGACAGTATTCAAAGGGGTAGCAGGAATCATACCATCGCCATTAAGCAGTTCAAGTGCGGAGAATCAAGGACTTCGTTGGAAATCTTTATCCTCCACAGGATCTTCAATCGCTCTCCTCACATACTCTTGGGTCGGAATCAGAGGTTCCTGAAAGGAAACGCTATGACGATCGAGGTTTCTCTGGCGCATAGCCAACTGCACGGCACCAGCGGAACCAGGAATCAGACGCTCTGAAGAGGGTTGAGACTGATTTATTTGAGAGAGGTGAGAGGGTTGAGGGGCAGATGTTTGGCCGGAAGAATGAGGACGGAGATTGGAATGGCGGGGGAGTCTACTATTCATATTTGAGTTTTGTATGAAGCAGGTTGTAATGAAACTACTCCTTCCTTTTAAAGGGGAATTCAGATTTGATAAAACAGGCATTAGCAGTCCCGGATTCGTAAGTTAAGATAAATCTGGCATTGGCAGTGCCAGATTTGTCAGTGAAGATAAGATCGGCATTGGCAGTGCCGGATTTGAACGTATATTTAGTATTATATCTTTCTTTTTTCTAAATGAATACTCCCTCCGTCCCACTCCAAGTGTCACTTTTTACCCAAAATGGTGTCCCGTTTAAAGTGTCACCTTTCCTAAAAAGGAAATATTTTATTAATATTCTATTATCCCATCCACTATTCCCTCCACTAATTCTCTCTCCTCTACACTCACAACACTTTTTAAATTCACTATTTCCTCCACTAATTCTCTCTCCTATTTTCAAATT
Source organism: Adenophora triphylla var. japonica (assembly GCA_022495995.1). Lineage (NCBI taxonomy): Eukaryota > Viridiplantae > Streptophyta > Magnoliopsida > Asterales > Campanulaceae > Adenophora > Adenophora triphylla. The sequence goes on from JAFEMH010007304.1 coordinate 90,977, forward strand.
ACACTCACAACATTTTTTCTTCCCCTTTTTTTCCTTAATTTGCGTGCCACCCCTAAAAGGGTGACACTCTTGGTGGGACGGAGGGAGTATTTAATTTTGTTTATGAAATATTTGCTTTTATATAAATTTTTACTACCACAAATGCATAAATAAGATTGATAATCGCAAAATACATATAAAATACTCCCTCCGTCCCAATAAAAGCTTCACCAATTACCCAAAAGGGCGTCCCGTTAGAAGTTTCACCTTTTCTAAAATGGCAAAGAATCTTTACTATTCCACCCACTAATTCTCTCTCCTATTTCACTTTTATACTCACAACACTTTTCAAATTTACTATTTCCTCCACTCATTCTATCTCCTATTTTACTTTTACACTCACAATATTTTCTCCACTTATCTTTTTCCTTAATTTGCGTGCCAAGCCAAAATGGTGAATCTCTTATTGGGACGGAGGGAGTATAACATAGTAATCAATATTCAAATACTGCAACATTATAACATCCTACTTAAAACCAAGTTTGCATGCCAACAAAGGCATGACAAATTAAAGTACAAACCAAAGATGAAATATTGTTTATGAGGATCCCCCTCATCAAATTAAAGTACAAACCAAAGATGAAATTAACAACGAGATTTAAAATTCAACAAACAGATTCAATATTCAATACTGGCCACCATAGCTCGAGCCATCTCCCGGTGGTGGTGGCATCCGTCCTAGAATAGTCTAGAGCAACTGAGTCTGCTCCTCCTGCTGAAGATTATGTTGTGCCCTCCAAATATTATGTTGTGCCCTCCAAGCCTGGGCCGCCTCAATCTCCGCATCCACTCGGACGGATAGATGTCCAAAATCTCCCCTCGGATGGCTAAGCTGACTCTCCACGGAGCCAATCTGCTGTGACAGAAAATAAGCAGCCTCGGTCGGGTCTGCTCGCCATTCATCCTCCTCCTCCTCCTCCTCATCATCATCATCTTCACCCTGACGTCCCCTAGATGACCCCTCACCGCTCTTTTCATTCTGACATTTAGTGGTGAGGGTGAACTTGTTAATCTTAGGACCTGTTCTAATGTCCTTGTTCACTCTCGACACGTTCAATCCCGTTTTCGTTATCAGGGCTGTGATCAACAACGGGAAATTGTAGTTGGTATTGGCCATACCCTTAGCTGTGTTCCATATCTCATTACAGATTATTTTCCCGAAGTCAATTGTTTTTCCTTGAACAATCATGTGCATCAGAAATGCACGTCTCCAATTCACCTCATTAAAATGAGAGGAGGGGAGGATCCTCTCACAAATAAATCTATGAAGAACTTTCATCCAATTGTCCATGTCCCGAGCCTTTACAATTGCACCCTTCTTCACAGAGTTGGGATCAATTTCCCCGAAAGTCGGAGCTAGCAAATGCAGATTCTCCTTATAATTTTTTTCAATCCTCTCCATCTCTTTCGTATACTCACACACATCCTCCTCAATGTCGGAGGCTAATCCGTAATATTGATTAATCACATCCCTAGAATAGTTTACCTGCACTCCCCGCACAAATGACTTTCTCGTGTTCCCTAATTCAAAAACATTTGCATAAAATTCTTTTACTAAAAGCCCGGTTCCAAAGTTTAGGGGCTTACTCCCCAACTTTTCCCATTTGTATTGGATAACATAGTTTTCTACATACAAGCCTTCAAAATCAAATTTCCTCTCCGAGTTGAAGGACTTGGTTTCATATAGCTCAAGAAATGTTGAGCTTTATACCCAACAAATTTGGCCGCATCAAACGGGGGACCGACGGGAGGGGTGGTAGTGTTGGTGGTAGTGATTCGTGCTCTTTTCGGCATCATAAAACAAAACTTAAAGATACAGATTTGAAGCTTACTTTCGGATTGGTCGGAATGTCGCCGAAATCTTTGTCTTCAAAATCAAATGCGTGAGCCTCTTCAAAATACACCTCTTACCTTGAATGAAGTTTTGAAAATGGTTAATTGGTTGATTTTGTGGTTGAAAAAGATTGATTTTGAGGTTTGAAGATTGAAATTTTAGAGAGAGAAAGAAAAGGGGCCGGCTGGTTCTTAGGGAAGATGAGGGTTTTTTGTTTGAGAGAGGGGAGGGTTTTTTGATATAACTGCGTTCTTGGGAAATCCGCATAGGGAGCGATCGCCCGATATTAAGGGAGCGATCGCGCCTTTTCTCTGTAAAAAGATGGTGATCGCTGAAATTACCCGGATCCGAGAGGCAGCGCGCTCGCGCCCCGGCATCTGGCATCATCTCGTTCGGAGGTGTCTCGCCGTTTGTTTTCGCATTTGTAGAGTCGCCACGCCGTTTTTATTAAGCCCAAAACATTGAAAAAGGGCATCAGTTTAAAGATAATTTTAAACTATTTTTGTGGGATGAGATTTTGAGTTCGGAGGTCAGATGACTCCTCGGGAAGAGAATATTAGAATCTTAGAGCTCACCCGAGTCGCCTCGTAAAAACGAGTCTTTCGGATACCCCTAATATTCTTTAAAATGTTGTGTGTGTGTGTGTGTGTGCTTTTTAAAAATGCATGCTGTATCGGATGTCTACATTGTACACTATGTATTGAAATGTATTGAAATAGTAATGGAAGGAAGCCTTACCAATGTTGGTTCGTGTCTGTCTTCCGCTGGGGAATAGTGTTTGAGGATGGAATGATGTTCCGGTACGGACCGGGATTGCTTCGGAAGGGACCGGTTGTCTGCGGACAGAGTTTCGGCGTGAGTTGAGATTGTAGGCTGCGTTCGGGCAGAGTTTCGGCGTGCGTTGGGATCGCAGGGATCACTCGGGCAGAGGTTCGGCGTGCGTTGGAATCGTTGGCTGGATTCGGGCAGAGGTTCGGCGTGGTTTGGGATTGCCGGTTTGACTCGGAAAGAGCCGGGACACCGTGGAAAGACCAGGCAAGGCCTCGGAGTACCACGAGGGGCCTCAGAGTACCTCGAGAGTGCCTCGGGGCAGTGCGGGAGCGTCGCGGGAGCGCTCGGAGAGGCTTCGGAGCACCACAAGGGAGCTCGGAAGGCCTCGGAAGGATCCGAGAAAGGGCGGAGTGCCTCGAGAGGACTTAGAGGGGAAGCCTGAAGGCTTAGGGAGGAAGAGAGAAGTGGGAGGTGTGTGAAAATGAGGAGGGGGAGCCCTCTATTTATAGTAGAAATTTTCATGCAAGAAGGTCCGTACGGACCTTCTAGGTAAACCAGAATCTTGGTTTTCCTCGATTTGAGGGAATATGTGATGATGGTGAATATTCTGTAATTATGGTGTCCCCTTGCAAGAAGGTCCGTACGAACCAACTAGGCTGCAAATAGGTCCGTACGGACCAACCATGTATGGGAGTGATGATTACTTCCGAGATTTGAGGGAATATTGTGGACTTTAAGGGGATTCAGTAATTATTAAAGCAAAGAGGTCCGTACGGACCATTATTGCTTTTTCCAATTTCCTGAAAATTCCAAAAGGTCCTTTTGTCCCTTTTTATCCCAGAAAGGCTCCTCCCTTGGTTTGGCTGGGGGTTTTGAGAGGGTTTTGAGTGCCAGAGGTCGTCGAGACTGCGTTGATGAGTCTGCAGTGCTTTCCGTGTGCTTGAAAGGGGGTGATCCAAATTGGGGTACTTACAGAAGCCCCTCGACGACGTCACTTATGAAAGAAGTGGGGTCGCCGATAAGATAAGGGTCCTAATCTGGATCGCGTGCTGGGAGATAAAGTGACCGGGGAGGTCAGTGTGAGGACGTGGTGGTGTCCTATTGTGTGACCGTTTAGGTCAGTAGGCTGGACCCTGTGATAGGATTCCTACGTATCCCTGGCGGGAATCAAGCCTGGTCGTAGTTCGGGTGTGGGGTGAGTGTTTTGTGAATGCGGGCGTGGTGGTGCCCTGAAGTGTCGTGTGACCGCCGAGGTCAGTGGTAAGGACGTGGTGGTGTCCTGGGTGACCGCATAGGTCGATGGCTGGACCCTGTGATAGGATTCCTACGTATCCCTGGCGGGAATCAAGCCTGGTCGTAGTTCAGAGGTCGCGAAATTGTGAGTGTATGTGGGCGTGGTGGTGCCCTGAAGTGTCGTGTGACCGCCGAGGTCAGTGATAAGGACGGGGTGATGTCCTAATATGTGGTGACCGCCGAGGTCAATTGTGAGGATGTGATGGTGTCCTG